>CAKOBK010000369.1:76983-306983 GCA_932526605.1 Nephrotoma flavescens | reverse complement strand
ATTTTTATTAGGTACTCAATGATCGGACTTGGAACTAACCTTTTTGTGATGGCTAAAACTGTACAATATTTGAATATATTGGCAGACGTTCTTTAATTTCTAATTCATAACTAATTTTTTATGGAAGTAAGAAATTTTATAACAATAATTTTTTTTTTTTTATTATTTATTTTTTTTATTGTTAACTATGCTATCTGTTTTGGAGCTCATTTTCATAGTAAAAAATTTATTTGTTCCCGATCGACTTGAAAATATGAAACTATTTAAAATTGAATGTCCAACCTAAAATTTAAGGACCGGAAGTCGATCTGACAATTACTTTAGTTTTTATGGACATTTAAATGGCAGATACGCAAAATTTTTGAAGTTCAAATAGTAAATTAGATTTTTTGTTAAAAATTTATTTTCTATTAAATATCGACATAAAAAACTTAAAAAAGCTTTGGTTTAAATTTTTCCCGCAAACAATTTTCTTCTGCAATATGAAAGAGATATAACATTGACATTTTGCACATGAAGGACAAGAAAAGAAATATATCCCAACAAAATTTTTAAGCCACCACACAGCCAGAACCACTATAAAATGTGGCCATAAAAATAAGTGTTTGCCATAAAATATATTCGACCCGACTATTTTTATGGCAACGTTTTTAAAATGAATGTTGAGGATTCCTAATAAAACAGACACCATAGATAAAAATGTAAATTTCATATTTGAATTAATTAAAAATAAATTAATAATAATGCTATAAAAAATTATGGCATTACTATACATATATTTATTTATTTCTCGCACACTAAATATTTTTGTATAGCGGATGCTACTTATTTAAAAATTTAAATTTACATGCGCGACCACACCTTAATCCGAATAATCTTGATTGTATTGTGAATTTGTGCCACTTTCTTCGTTCTCATTCGTTTCGCCTTCTTGAAAATATAATTGTGTTTGTTCAGATGCGCAGTTGGCTTTTGATGTTATTTATAGTTTGATAGTTATACCCACTACAGCGCATGTACGTAAATAGTTATGTAAATTTTGTATAGAATTGCAATTTTATATTAAAAATCGCCATACAAAAAAATATGTCCGCTTCGTCCGATATCCGACTTGTCACTCGTAAATACTTACATTAGTGTTTTGTATATGTATGTTTTCCAAAAACGGTACAAATTCAATAGAAATAAATAAAAAAATTGTATAAACAAAACTCTGTAAATTATATTGACCATTATATCGTCATTGTAGTCTATGATTCCTCGATGGTAATTTCTTTCGTGAGTTCTTCTACTTTCCTCATCCTAATCTTCTTCACGTTTAATATTTGTTACAAATTTCAATAGTAGTAGCCGGTTCAATCACTAAAAGCAATCACTCACTTTTAAGGTAATAACTCACGTTTAGTGCAATAACTAATTTTTAGGGCATTAACTAACTTTTAAGGTAATAACTTACTTTTAGGACAATAACTCACTTTTATGATAATAACTCACTTTTAAGACAAGAAACCACTTTTAGGGTAATAACTCACTTTTATGCTAATAACTCACTTTTAGGGCAATAACTCACTTTTAGGGCAATAACTCACTTTTAGGGCAATAACTCACTTAAAGGGCAATAATTCACTTTAAGTGCAATAATTCATGCGATGAGAAGCTCAACTAGTCGTAAAGAGCATTTTACTGATAGAAAGTAGTAGCGCTCTTAGTAGTGAAAAGTGGTGTGCATGAAGCCACATATGATGACTACTTTTTCTGTTGTTGTGTAATTCTGTTCACTTTTCGAGAGTCTAGGTCTTTAAAGACGTATAGGTCCTTACCTATCAGATAAGAGGATAGATAGAAGGTCGATAAGATAGAAGGATAGATAAGATAGAAGGATGCAAAACGTGAACCAGACTATAAAGCTCGATTCACACTCACAAAAAAACCTAGTTTCAAGTTTTATTTTATTTTTGTATTTAAAAAGAAAAGTTTTATTTTATTCTTTTAATTATTATTTTTTTAATTAATTAACTTCTAAAAATCAAGTCCATATCCCAAACAATGTTATGACCCTACCAGGAGTCGTAACATGGTACAAGGAAAATTTTTTAAAACTCACCAAACCAAATAGAAAGAGTACTTTACCTCGCGTCTGCTTTGACCTCCAAAAGAAATGTAACCTTGAAAACTTAAATGCTGTAGCATGTAGCAGTCTCTTTTCACTTTTTGTGCGTTTTGAATTGATGATATCTTCCAGCACCAGTTAAATATCTTTGTTGCAATCTATAATTTATCATTGTTTCCATTGGCCAATTTAGCAATTTACTGTGAATTGCAGGGTTGCAAAATATATTACTGGGCCAAATTGATAATATCGTTCAGTTTCTCTTTCGAGAACATATAGACCTTACGGTCACGACATCATTACGATGTGCTTTCCGGTTAAACAGTGAGCCGGTTGTGCCTCGTTCTTTTATTGATACCATTTTGGGCTACATCTTTGGCTTCTTAAGACATTTCTGATATTTTATTGTAACTTATCTGTCCTGTCAAAACTAGTCGGACACGCAATGACAGTAATGTTAGATGTGGAAATATCCTTTGTTTATTTAATGTGTTAAATAAACTTAAAATTTCTATGCTGTAGAACTTATGTCAATGGTATATTTTTCCGCCACAAATTTGACTGAGTATATTGAATAAGGGTAATCTTTCCCTTTATACTTCCCTTTGAATTAAAATATGTTTTCCCTTTTATTTCCAATTTAGGGTTATTTAACTCTGATGGGTGCTTTTATTATGATTCCATCTATCTAACTAACTTTTTTTATAGTTCTTCTTTATTATTATTTTTTTTATTACAGTCTAGTCCAAGACTAATAAGCCATTTTATTCTAATTGAAATTACTACATTTTAAGAAAAAAAATCCATATTATTCAGTAGCTGGGTTGCCTTTATGTTGACATGGTGAAGTAGTCGTTGTTCATGACTTCTAGCAAATATCGTATTTTTTTTTTTTTTGATGGGTTCTATGCCCAGATCTTTGTGGATGCCACTATTTCTGACAAATCATGATGCGTTGACTATTTTTCTTAGCAATTAGCGTAGACAGGTTTCAAATTTTTAATTTGAATTTTTACCAATTATAATCTTCGACACCTCGCCTGGGATATAAAGGCCATTTTTCGAGGATGTTCACAAGCAGGCTTATTGAAAGAATTATTTTGGTTATATTTATTAGCTACAATTTTTTAACTCTATTTTTGCTCATTTCCAATAAGTTGTTGAGTCCGTTGGAGTTCCCGATTTTTTTTTTTTTTTTACTTAGAGTGGCTAACTTGGACGTATTGAAGGGTCGGTCATGAATGTTTATTTTTTTTATTTTTGTTAAACTACTATAGGGTCACGCCAAGAGATTTATTGTAAATGTTGCAGTTAGGGACTTTGAATGTTATGTGTCCGTTGACTTTATAACAATATTTTATATTTACTCAAGAACTATTCCTGAGTATTTCTTTTTCGGATAATCTCGTTTAATTCCTTTACTATTATTACTTTTCTGCTGCTTCCATATACGGTCACCAAATTTGTAGTAACGCAAGCAACGATTTCTTGACGTGGATTGCGTATTTTTAATGCTTTCTAATTATATCTTTAACTTTATATTTTTGTTCTGTGAAGCCTAATACTTTAGTATGATAGCTCGACTTATCATAGCAATACTTAATATCAAACCTTCTAAAAATCAATACATTTTGTGTATTTTGTAAATCATTTGTAATATAAAAAATTAATAAAAAAAAAACTTATCTCCAAGTTTTATTTAAATTCTAGGATTCGAAGTGAAATGTAAAATATGTAATCTCTTTAAATTTTGAATTAAAATTTATGAAATTCTAGCTAGTAAAGCTAATCACTAATATCAAGGCTCAATAAATAAATGATATTTTATCGTTATTACTTACATGTTATATGATTCAACAGACTTCTTTAAAAAAAATTTACAAATTATATATTTTATTAGATGTCTCAATTTTTTAAACCATGCAGCACTTGGTTAGCACCCACTGTACACATAAAAGTAAATACGGCAGTAAGCTTGCCTAACTGCCTTTGATTTCTAATGCAGGTTTCATTCAGAATTTTACCATTTTACGCCATGATGTCCTTAATTCAATGATCGTCGTGAGCTTACATACTACGCTCTACATATTTTTTACGGTGCTCATCACATCAAAAATATGCCAGCGGAAAATAGCTAAAGACTGAATGAAAACCACGATAAAAATAAAAAAACAATTTATTACCCAGTAACGCAACTAGAATAATCTGGGGACGTTGCACAAATTGAAACGGATCCCCCAGCATTACCACCATTGTTGTGTGCTGCACAAAATTGTATTTTATAAATTTGTAAAACTTATTTTACTAGCTACAAAATTTCTACTTCTTAATTATAATGAAAATTAAAACCTTTTCGGAAAATTAAAATCGACCAAAAACTTTTTGTAAATTACAACACCGATTTAATATATAAATTTGGACTCCATCATTGTTGACCAAATTTAAAGCTAGTAGAGCCCAAATCGAAAATAGAACTAACACCGAAACTAGAACGCATATTAAAATAAGTCGACATACAAATAATATTAGGCATTCTATTGTAAAAACAAATGCCACATTAAAAATTGTTGGGCTTCACTCGTTCTTGACATAATTTCAGGTCATTCAATTTAGAGATAGCAGGACCCAAATCGGAAATAGAACCAAAACCGAAATTAGAACCAAAAATTTGATCTATTGACATACAAATATTTTTAGGCTTATTATGGCCTAATCAAATGCCACATTTAAACAATTTGGGCTCCACTCGTTCTTGACCAAATTTCAGGACATTTAATTTAAAGCAAGCAGAACCCAAATCAAAAATAGAACCAACACCGAAATTAGAACGCATATCAAGATCAATCGACATAAAAATAATTTTAGTCACACTATTATTTAATAAAATGCCACATTAAAAAAAATTAGGCTCCACTCGTTCTTGACATAAATTAAGGTAATTTAATTTAAAGCTAGTAGAACCCAAATCAAAAATAGAACCAACACCGAAATTAGAAAGCATATCAAGATCAATCGATATACAAATAATTATAGGCCCATTATTGTTTAATAGAATGCCACATTAAAAAATATTGGGCTCCAATCGCTCTTGACATAATTTCAGATCATTTAATTTAAAGCTAGCAAAACCTTAATCGAAAATGGAACCAAAACCGAAATTAGAACCAAAAATTTGATCTATTGACACACAAATAATTTTAGGCTTATTATGGCCTATTTGAAATAATGTTGGGCTCCACTCGTTTTTGATCAAACAATTTGCGCTCCACTCGTTCTTGAACAAATTAAGGACATTTAATTTAAAGCTAGCAGAACCCAAATCAAAACTAGAACCAACACCGAAATTAGAACGAATATCAACATCAATTGATATACAAATAATTTTAGGCTCATTATTGGTTAATAAAATGCCACATTAAAAAATTTAGGCTCCACTCGTTCTTGACATAAATTCAAGTCATTTAATTTAAAGGTAGTAGAACTCAAACAAAAATAGAACACGCATATTAAGACCAATCGACATAAAAATAATTTTAGGCTCGTTATTGTCTAATCAAATGCCACATTTATTAAATTTGGGCGCCACTCATTCTTTACCAAAATTTCAGGTCATTTAACCTTGATTTAAGAAATCAAGCATTCGCGATTTAAGGATTTTATCAAAAATCTTCAAAAAAACTGATAAAAGAGATTGGCCTTTAATTTACCAAAGTAGTTGGATCATTACTTTTAAAAATTGGTATAATTTTTGAAATTTATAATTAATCTGTGAAAACGCCTATTTTAAAACAAGAATTCAATATGAAGGATAATGGCTCACAAATAAACAATGCAGCCAACTTCACAATATTGCTATTTATATATAAACGAACAATTGTATTACAAATTTCATTTGGATTAGTAGATTGATTAAAACATTAAGTTTCTTCAAATGTACTGTTATATAGAAACAGTTCTTCAGCCTCTTTAGTAAACATTTTATTTACTCGATTTGTCAATAATTTCAACAAAATAATTGTTAAATACTTCAGGTAAAAGTTTTATCTCAGTTATATTATTTCCAAATTGTTCTCTTTAATAAATACATGACCTTTTTTCTGACCTGTTAGTTCATTAATAATCTTCCACTGATCCTTAAAATTTGATTGATTATAATTAAATAATTGATTATAATAATTATACTTTGCACTATCAATTTCTTTTATAACAGTTTTTTTATATTTTAAATATTTCTTTTTTTAAACCACCATTAGTTGATTGTCGTTTTAGACTTCTTCCTAAACTATTCTTAATATTAATTGTTCTCAATAGCCTGTTATTCATCCACTTATTCAAAAACGCATCTTTATTTTCTATAATATGAACCTTTTCACGTTGTTTTATTATAGTTAATAAAATCGTTAAAAAATTAGAAAAAGCTTCAATAGGATCAGAATTTAAATAAACTGTCGACCAACTTTCATTTTGAAGCTACTTTTAAAATAAAATGTGTAATAATAATATACAAATTAAAAACTTTTATATGCATTTATGAAAATTTTAAATTATCAAAATCACAAAAAACTTTTTAAATATTATATTGGAGCTTTTATCCTTCCTCATATGAATTGTACCTATTGTAATCCAACAGTACTTAAAATTAAAATCTACTTTAAATTTTTGACATTCATTTAACAATTTTCTATTATAAATATTAAACCCATTTGTAATAAAAATTGATTTACCCGAAACTGCATTAAATCCAATAACAGATTGGAAAATTATTTTTTTTATTTCAGCTTTCGCCAAAATTCAGCAACGTGTTTCTCCGTTTTCAACTCTACATCGATCATTTTTGTTTTATTTCCCGAGCGATTATTCTTCTTATCCTCAATTGTATGTAATTTAGGAATTCCATCAGTTGGATTAAAATCAATATATTTAAAATGCTGTATAAGATAGCGGAATTTTGACAGCGGAAAATAAGGGATTATGCTACTCGCCGCAAGTGGCAGCACTATCACTAAAGAGAATTTATTTTGTAATGTAGCTACCGGCGGAAATTTTTTATTCATTATGTATATATTTTTTCAATAAATAAAACATCTCAGCGAAATAAAATATTAGAAGTGATCCATAAAATTGATCTCGGAAGTAAAGGAACTCGGTATATGAAATGTTGAAATTTAACAATATTCCGTCTTTCCGGCATTTCTTCCACTAGTAATCAATTATCTCGGTTGTTTTTCTAATACTTTAGGCTCTACTAAAACTACAAGGAAAATTTGGGGAAAATTCATGGACTAGAATTTGCACAAGAATTTTTTGAGTTTCTGCGGCCGTTTAAGTTATTTTCAGTTTCTGGCCAATATCTCCAAAACTTCCACTAGTAACCACTACTTTCGGTTGGTTTTCTTATAGCTTAGATCATACTGAGACTATATGGAAAATTTGTGGAACTTTCACTAGAATTTTTTGATTTTCTGAAGCCGTATAAGTTATTTTCAGTTATTAACCAATATCTCAAAAACTTCGACTAACCAATACTTCTGGTTGGTTTTCTAATAGGATAGGTCATACTGAGACTCCTTTGAAAATTTGGGGAAAATTCATGGACTAGAACTGTCACTAGAATTTTTTGATTTTCTGCGGCCATATAAGTTATTTTCAGTTTCTGGCCAATATCTCAAAAAATTCTACTAGTAACCAAAACTTATGGTTAGTTTTCTAATAGTCTAGGTCTACTGAGACTATGTAGAAAATTTGGGGAAAACTCATGGATTAGAATTTTCACTAGAATTTTTTGAATTTCTGCGGCCATATAACTTATTTTCAGTCTTTTGCCAATATCTCAAAACATCTACTAGTAACCAATACTTTCGGTTAGTTTTCTAATAGCTTAAGTCATATTCAGGCTGTATAGAAAATTTGGAAAAAAGTTCATGGACTAGAATTTGCACAACAATTTTCTGATTTTCTGCGGCCGTATAAGTTATTTTCAGTTTTTGGCCAATATCTCAAAAACTTCTACTAGTAACCAATACTTTCGGTTAATTTTTAAATAGCTTGGATCATACAGAGACCATATGGAAAATTTATGGTTAATTCATGGACTAGAATTTTCCTAGGAATTTTTTGATTTTCTGCGTCCATATAAATTATTTTCAGTTTTTTGGACAATATCTCAAAAACTTCGACTAGTAACCAATATTTTTGGTTGGTTTTCTAATCGCTTAGGTCATATTCAGACTGTGTAGAAAATTTGAGGAAAATTCATGGATTAAAATTTTCACTAAAATTTTTTGATTTTCTGCGGCCATATAAGTTAATTTCAGTTTCTGGACAATATTTTTCAAAAACTTTTACTAGTATTCAATACTTTCGGTTGTTTTTCTAATAGCTTAGGTCATACTGAGACAATATGGAAAATTTGGGGAAAATTCATGGACTAGATTGGACTAAATTTTCAAATTTTTGATTTTCTGTTGCCATCCATATAAGTTATTTTCAGTTTTTGGCCAATATCTGAAAAACTTCCACTAGTAACCAACTTTTTCGGTTAGTTTTCTAACAGCTTAGATCATACAGAGACTATGTTGAAAATTTGTGGAAAATTCATGGATTAGAATTTTCACTAGAATTTTTTGATTTTCTGCGGCCATATAAGTTATTTTCAGTTTTTGGACAATATCTCAAAAACTTCTACTCACTAGAAACCAATACTTTCGTTTAGATTTCTAACTGCTTATGTTGAATTAAGACAATATAGAAAATTTGAGCAAAATTCATGGACTAGGATTTTCACTAAAAATTATTGATTTTCTTCGGCCATATAAGTTATTTTCAGTTTTTGGCCAATACCTCAAAAACTTTTACAAGTAACCAATTTTTTCGGTTGGTTTTTTTATAGCTTAGGTCATACTTAGACAACATGGAAAATTTGGTAAAAATTCATGGACTAAAATTTTCACTAGAATTTTTTGATTTTCTGCGGCCATATAAGTTATTTTCAGTCTTTGGCCAATATCTCAAAAACTTCCACTCACTAGTAACCAATATTTTTGGTTGGTTTTCTAATAGTTTAAGTCGTACTGAGACTATATGGAAAATTTGGGGAAAATTCGTTTACTAGAATTCTCACTAGAATTTTTTGATTTTCTGCGGTCATATAAGTTATTTTCAGTTTTTGGCCCATATC
The DNA here is from genome assembly GCA_932526605.1 of Nephrotoma flavescens. Lineage (NCBI taxonomy): Eukaryota > Metazoa > Arthropoda > Insecta > Diptera > Tipulidae > Nephrotoma > Nephrotoma flavescens. The sequence goes on along the minus strand of CAKOBK010000369.1, from coordinate 297,696 downwards.
TAAAAAACTTCCACTCACTAGTAACCAATACTTTCGGTGTGTTTTCTAATAGATTAGGTCATATTAGTATGACCTAAGAATCAGTATGACCTAAGTTGTAAGAAAACTTACCGAAAGTATTGGTTACTAGTGGAAGTTTTTGAGATATTGGCAAAAACTGAAAATAACTTATATGGCCGCAGAAAATCAAAATTTTTTTGTGAAAATTCTAGTCCATGAATTTTTTACAAATTTTCCATATAGTCTCAGTATGATCTATTAGAAGAACAAGCTATTAGAAAAACAACCGAAACTATTGGTTACCAGTAAAAGTTTTTGAGATATTGGCCAAAATCTGAAAATAACTTATTTTGTCGCAGAAAATCAAAAAATTCTAATGAAAATTCTAGTACATCAATTTTCACCTTAATTTTTTATATAGTCTCAGTATGACCTAAGCTATTAGAAAACCAACCGAAAGTATAAGTTACTAGTAAAAATTTTGAGATATTGGCCAAAGACTGAAACTTATATGGCCCCAGAAAATCAAAAAAATCTAGTGAAAATTCTAGTCCATGAATTTTCACCAAATTTTCCATATAGTCTCAGTATGACCTAAGCTATTAGAAAACCAACCGAAAGTATTGGCTGCTAGCTAGTTAAAATTTTTGAGATATTGGCCAAAAACTGAAAATAATTTATATGGCCGCATAAAATCAAAAAATTTTTGTGATAATTCTAATCAATGAATTTTCCTCAAACTTTCCATATAGTCTCAGTATGACCTACGCTGTTTGAAAACCAATCGAAAGTATTGGATACTAGCGAAAGTTTTTGAGATATTGTCCAAAAACTAAAAATAACTTATATGGCCACAGAAAATCAAAAAATTCTAGTGACAGTTCTATTCCAAGAATTTTCCCTAAATGTTCAAAAGAGTTTCAGTATGATCTAAGCTATTAGAAAACCAACCGAAAATATTGGTTTCTAGTAAAAGATTTTGAGATATTGTCCAGAAACTGAAAATAACTTATATGGCCGCAGAAAATCAAAAAATTCTAGTGAAAATTCTAGTCCATGAATTTTCCCTATATTTTCCATATAGTCTCTGCATGAGCTAACCTATTAGAAAAACTACCGAAAGTATTGGTTACTAATGAGTGGAAGTTTTTCAGATATTGGCCAAAAACTGAAAATAACTTATACGGCCGCAGAAAATCAAAAAATTCTTGTAAAATTTCTAGTCCATGAATTTTCCTCAAGTTTTCCATATAGTCTCTGTATGATCTAAGCTATTAGTAAACCAACCGGAAGTATCGGTAACTAGTAAAAAATTTTGAGATATTGGCCAAAAACTGAAAATAACTTATATGGCCGCAGAAAATCAAAAAATTATTGTGCAAATTCTAGTCCATGAATTTTCCCCAAATTTACCATATAGTCTCAGTATGACCTAAGCTATTAGAAAATCAACCGAAATTATTGAATACTACTGGAAGTTTTTGAGATATTGTCCAGAAACTGAAAATAACTCATATGGCCGCAGAAAATCAAAAAAATCAGATGAAAATTCTAGTCTATGAATTTTCCCCAAATTTTTCATGTATTCTCAGTTCAACCTAAGCTATTAGGAAGCAAACCGAAAGTATTGAATACTAGTAAAAGTTTTTGAGATATTGGCCAAAAACAGAAAATAACTTATATGGATGGCAGCAGAATATCAAAAAATTCTAGTAAAAATTCTAGTAGATGAATTTTCCCCAAATTTACCATATAGCCTCAGTATGACCTAAGCTATCAGAACATCAACCGGAAGTATTAATTACTAGTGAAAGTTTTTGAGATATTGGCCAAAAACTGTAAATAACTTATATGGCCGCAGAAAATCAAAAAATTCTAGTGAAAATTCTAGTCCATGAATTTTCCCTATATTTTCCATATAGTCTCTGTATGAGCTAACCTATTAGAAAAACTACCGAAAGTATTGCAGAAAATCAAAAAATTCTAGTCCATGAATTTTCCCCAAATTTTCCTTATAGTTTTAGTAGAGCCTAAAGTATTAGAAAAACAAACGAAATCATTGGTTACTAGTGGAAGAAATGCCGGAAAGACGGAATATTGTTAAATTTCAACATTTTATATACCAAGTTCCTTTACTTCCGAGATCAATCAATTTGCCATTTTACGGATCACTTCTAATATTTTATTTCGCTGAGATGTTTTATTTATTGAAAAAATATATACATAATGAATAAAAAATTTCCGCTGGTAATTACATTACAAAATAAATTCTCTTTAGTGATACTGCTGCCACTTGCGGCGAGTAGCGTAATCTCTTATTGTCCACTGTCAAAATTCCGCTATCTAATACAGCGTATATTAAAGATGTTACTAACAGTTTCATCAATATTTTACTTTGAAGCTTGACATCCAAAAATCACCACCTCATGCAATTTTGATTTTTCCAATGCGGATTCAAGTATATTTTAAACCAGCTCCATTCTTGCTGTCATGTGCTTATTTCTAAATTCCAACGATGAAATTTTATCTTTAAGGTGCTTATTTTCATCCATAATACATTTTAATGTTTTGGAAACTTCATCCTATTTCAAACATAAAAACTTCAAAGATTTTTTTATTTTAGCAATATCATCCTTCAATGAATATTCATGATGATTCATATCCATATTCGACCGTCGCGTTTCATTAATTTTAGAACGATTTGATATTTGCACTGTTTGTTGATTGCTACAGTCATCACAACAATACCATTTATCCGAATTACTAGCTCTCTTCAAATTTTTACCAACAATATTTTTACATTTTGCATGGGAGGCTCCATGATTATGATATTCTTTATTGCACCCTACACAGCATAACTCATCTTCATGAAATTCCTTTTCAGTAACACTGATAAATACCAATATTATCCAGATAAATCAAAAAGTTAAACTCAATAAAAACTTTCTAATTTAAATATGTTGGTGAAAAATTGTAGTATATTTGAAAAATACAAAAATATAAAATTAAATTTTTTTTTCTTTACATTATAATTTTGTATTATTTGAAAATTAACAAACCACGTCTGTTCTGTTCAGCCTACTTCTTGTTAATCAAATGACACATTTAACAATTTTCGGCTCCACTCGTTCTTGACCAAATTTCAGGTCATTTAATTTAAAGCTAGCAGAACCCAAATCAAAAATAGAACCAACACCGAAATTAGAACGCATATTATGATCAATCTACATAAAAATAATCTTAGGCTCTTTATTGTCTAATCAAATTAGGCTCATTATGACCTAATTAAATATCTCATTAAAAAAATTTGGGCTCCACTCGTTCTTGACATAACTTCAGGCCATTTAATTTAAAGCTAGGAGAACCGAAATCGAAAATCGGACCAGAAGCGAAATTAGAACCAGAAGCTTCATCTATTGACACACAAATAATTTTAAAAGTTAAAATAACGGTTATTTAGCTCTATTTAATATTTTTATTATTATAACTTGAGCTTTCGGAACCTTTTCGGTTCCATTCTCAAAAGTATATAAATCAATTTCCCAATATCCAATTTCGACAGAATTCCGTTTGCATTCGCGTTCTAAAACCACACTCTTTTTATGGAAAGAACCATGTTATGTACACGGAAATCCATACTACTCGCCAAAGAAAAGTGTCACAAAATTTCCAGTGTCGATGTGCATCCCAACTAAAAAGAGAAAAAATCAAATAGGAAAGAAGGTGGAATTTCGTTAAAAACTCGAGTTTTTTCTATACACTTTTCCATTGTAATTTTACACACTTTTCTACTTAAAATTAAGCCGATTTCCTTATTATTTTTCATATGGAACTAGTAATAGTTTTTTTTTCCGAAAATAAAGATTTTTATTTATTTTAAAATAAATTATATTTTATTTAAATCGATACATTAAATATTTGGTTATAATATTTTTGCCATCCGCCACGATTCGATATCTTCAACTCCAACTCCAGCATATTGAACATCTTAAAAAATAAGAAGAAGAAATTTTCATCAGCAATTTACATCGTCTCAAATACGCCATATTAAAATAGATTTTTATTACCTTTAGCACAACGTTGACGAATTACTTATAAAGCACTATAATTTATAAAATTTTCTTTTAATAATCAAAAACAATAAGAAATTAAACTGAAGAAATTTGCACGCACAGCTGTGTGCGTATTATCTGCCAAATTGTCACAAGAAACTTGAGATACAAAATGAAAATTTATAAATTTTAAACAAAAACGTGAAATAGAAAGGTTTGTTCAAAATCAATATTTTCATGTCTGCTATTTTTCAGTACCGAATTTAGTATGGAATTAAAACAATTTTTTCCACACAGTGGAAAATTTGCATACTGGGCTAACAAAAAAATATTTTCTCTACAAAAACAAAAAAAAGCGAAATCAAGGCTAACTAAAACATGGCTATTTTCCCGTAGATATCGCTAGCTAGTAGAAAAAATATATTCTTTATTTTAGCTAAGCAACAAAAGTTGATATCTACGGGGAAAACACTTTACAAAATAAAATTTGACTTTAAAAACATAAATTGAAAAAAATTGTATCCATATTAAAAAATAATATTTGAAATGTGTAAAAGCAAGAAATCAAATTATAAAAATAGATCATATGAATTGCCAATGAAAGCGAAATCGTTAATTTTGTTAATAGAATTTGAACAAGATTTCTCTTGATCTTTTTTCTGTAATTATTTTGTTTTTCCAAATGTCTACATCTTACAAAATAATTGTATGGTTGGTATCTCTAATATGTTCCAAAAGTGCACTTATTTGATTTGAATTTCCCGTGGCACCACGTATATGTTAAAAAAAAATGCTCCCGTAAGAACTGTTTAGTTTGTCCCGTGTAAATTACGTTTAATCATTACATTTAATTAGATAGACAAGATTTGATTCTTTCTTTAATGGTATCGGATCTTTTAATTTTTAAAACAAAATATTATTTAACGACTAATAATTTTGAAATTATAAATGTTTTAATTTTTCGAAAAGATTTAGTATGTAAGGTAAAAATAAATAATTTGTACTTTCAATTTCAGGATTTAGTGAAAAATGTTGGTAATTTCTTTGTTTCCAAATCACTTTATTTATTAATTTTTTATGATACTTTTATGATACTGATACTATTAATTTTGTAAGAAAAAGGAAGCCAAGAAATAAAATTTAGATAACGACCGGACCAGGTATTTTTATGGTACCAGTCAAAAGAAATTTTACCATCATAGGTTCATGAATTAAAAATAAATATTGTATTAAAATGAAATTTTGTGGTCAATTTCTTTTTAAACAGTAGATTTTATTCTATTATCCAAGAAGTTAAAGACATCCATAAAAATTTCAATCGTTGTCTTCAGGGATTGCCGTTATAATGTCATCTACATAACGAAAATAAAATAAAGGTTGAAAATCCAAAGAATTTAACCCCATTTTTTCCCAAAAATTCCATCATTAAATTTGCGATTATGGGACTAATAGGAGAACCCATAGGAGAACCAAAAGAAAAATCAGAATTATTCAAAACCATTTGCAATGTCGACATAAATTGAACTTTAGTATATTTAGTTTTTGAATTTTGTTTAATACTCCTCCATCTTTAATAATATTGGTAACATGTCTATTATCAACATAAGTAAACAAAGACATAACATCCAGACACTAAAACGTAATTTTGTGGAAGCGTAACTTTCTGAATTTTTTGTTTAAAATTTTAACTTTGTGAAGATAGCCCAAATTTCTATCCCGGAAAATCGAAATAGTTGCTTATGGCAATACTATACAAGTGTATGTATACTATTGCGACATTTAATTAATAATTATAGCAATAAATCTGAATACGCGTAAATAAACAAAAATCAATAAAATTCTACTATCCAAAAAATATTCTGATAGCGAAAATCAAAAATTACTTTAAATATTCCTCCTTCACCAAAATGCAATATTTTTACTCTCAGCCCAGAAAAATGTGTGTGTCATGATAGTTTCAGCTGTCATGACAGTCAATTTTCGGCGCTGAGAGTAAAAAAAATGTCATGATAGCAATAATTAGTGTTGCCATTGCATTTTTCGGGGAAGGAATTTGGGCTATCTTCACATACATTAAAATCTTCCGAACTTAGAATATTTGAAATAGTATTACCAGCACTAACAGCGCATTCCCAATAGAATTCTTTTAAATTTTCCCTACAGAAAAGTATGAAAATAAACATGAGATTTTTTTTTTTTCTAAAGTTTTTTTTCATACTTTTCTGTAAGGAAAAAGTTAAAGGAATTCTATTGGGGATGCGCTGTAAATTTTAAAATATTACACAAAAAAGACGATAAACTATGTGTTGGGCCATTAATCGAAATTAGTATTGGTCTATATGGAAGGTTTGTGGATTTTCCGAATTATACCTGTTTGGTTAACATTTTCCTAGTTTTTTCATCCACATTACCTGAATTTTCCAATCTTTAACCATTGTGTTAATTGATTTCTGCATCGGAACTGTATTATCTTTTGGCAATTCTACATATGTTGTGTTATCGTTAAGTAAACTTTCCTTTTTTGTAACACATATTCAATTCGCGAGTTACCACAATATTTCGATTAGCTTTCAAAAATAATTTAGATTGTTTGACATAACCTAAAATACGATTTTCAAAAGGAGTTAATATATTTAAAATTGATTTATATTTAAAATTTGTCAAAATATTTACAAGACGATTACGAATAGTAGAACGATCATTATCGTTCAAATGGAAAATTGTACTTTCAAAATCAGAAATAATTTTGAACTACGGAACTGAATGAGCAATTGAACGAGTATAACATTTGTTTCCAAAACTTAAAATAATTTTGACATGAATAGGAAGATTTATATTGGAGATGTTCACTAACCATTTATCAATAGTGTTCACTAAATTAGCAGACAATTCATTTAAACTATGTATCTACTAAAATTTTATCAAATTGGATTTTTTGGAAAAATCCATTCGCCTTTGTAAAAAGCTCGCTAAACTCGTACACCCTAAGAACATCTTCGATTTCTTGCCGGAGTATAAATAATACAACTTCATGATTAATATTGGACACGTTCTCCAATGGCCTGGTTAAAAAAAATATATATTTTTTCTAGTAGCTAGCGATATCTACAAGAAAATAGCTACGTTTTAGTTAGCCTTGATTTCGATTTTATTTAATTTTGTATAGAAAATATTTTTTTGTTAAATTGATTTATATACTTTTGAGAATGGAACCGAAAATGTTCCGAAAGCTTCAATTATAAAAGTAAGAAATTTAAATAGAGCTAAATAACCGTTTGTTTAACTTTTATATACTAACAAGTTCATTAAACAATTTTAGGCTCATTATTGTCTAACCAAATGCCACATTAAACATTTTGGGCTCGCTGGAGGTGTTTCAGCCTCATTGCAGATTTCATCGTCGGTATTGGGAGTTTCAACGCCAAAAACCGCCATATCGCTGCATTTCGTGACATATTTGTAATGCGTCTTGAATATTTTGGAAAGAAGTAGCAAATAAGTGGTGAACCATCATTACCAGTGATAGCTTTCGCCATCAAATTTCGTGGATAACGCTTGGAACACTTGCCGTCGACCATGCACGGTGATTCGAGGTCGATGGTGCCACACGGACCGTGAATCATTGCAACGTATCCGTCGTTATTTATGTACATCTGCATTGGATGCGTTGCAAATTCCAGTTGGGATCTGATTTTGATGAAGAGTGATAGTGTTTGGTCTTCAACCAAAGTAATTTTTTTTGTCTTTATTCGTAAATTTAAAATCAAGTCATCATCAGTCTAGTGTATTTTTTGATGTTGTAATTAATATTTCGGGTCACCCCGTTATTCGGGTTTACTATCGATATATCAAACCAAGTGATTCGTGATTTTGTTTTTTTTTGAGTTGCACATTCTAATAATATCTAATCCGCGTCGTTATCGGCCTCCGTCTCGGGCGTGCTTACTAAGTGGAGGAGGGGCGGTTGGGTGGCTAAAAAAACATTAAAAATAGTGTTGTGTAAATATTTAAAACCTGTGTTACCACACGGACCGATCAACACGCGTGGGGATAAACAGTACCAACCGGATCAACCTGGGTCACGTATCCGGAAATATACAGGTAAGTTTTATGTTATTTTGCTACTTTTATATGAGCTACATAATTTTTTTGGAGATTGCTTGTACGTGTTTTCCCTAAATTGAACAGCAATCCCTTAATACTGTAGTACAAATTTATAAGAATTCCCGAAAAAAAAAACTTCTGTGTGTCGAGTGTTCGAACGAAGTTAGAATGCAATTGCCACGAAGCCAGCACAATCCAGGTGTTTCTCCAGCGTATCTCCTATGTTTGATTGATGTCAACATTTTTATTCTGAGATTTTATTTGTGCCTCCTGTTTTATGGACATGCGTTATCCCTAAGGTCTTAATTGAAAGAAATTTTGTTCACGTTTCTTTTGAAATTCGATGTTTGTTTGGGAGATAGTTTGCATGCTAGCTATTTTATTGTTTCTCCTTGATTCTTCAGTTTTGTTATTTAGCTATTTGGTTTATTTTAATATTTTTTTTTTTTAATCCAAATTTCGCGCTTGAATCTAGTAGATCGTTCTTCTTTATTCTGATACATGTGAGAGACAAGAGAGCCTCCATACAAAGTTTCCAATGATCTTCAATAGGAGCCTCCGCTTTTTACCTTTTTCTTAAGTTTGCCAACAACAATAAGTGGTAGGGCCATATTTTTTCAACATTTCCAGTTTCTTTGAATTATTTGCATACAACTCGAAATTTCTTTTCGCATCCAAAAATTAATATCGCAATCGTATTCGCGCTAGGATCTTGCGGATTATTTAGATCCAATTAATAAACAAAATCGAATAGGTTCGACATCATTTGAAATTTCATTAGATTTACCCTTCGAAATGGACATTTTCCCAATTATTATTATTATTTGTTCACATTATTATATTTCTTCGCAAAAACTTTGACCTAGTTTTTTTGAACGATAATGGGAAATCAACAAAAATACTAAAAAAAAAATCACAAATTTGAATGAGCTTTTTATTGATCCAAATATCATAACAAAAATAAAGGAATGGTTTTATTGGAATGACATTCTAGTGATATAAACCTAACAAAATTTAATTTTTTACTTACATAAATAATTTTAATCAAAAATATTATTGAAAATTTATAATGCGTTTCCAGTGACTGCACCGATTTCTCTTGATAATTCTCTACTCAGAAGTCATAACATCTTAAGTCAACTTAAGACAAAAATAAAATTATTTTATGTTGCTCTCGACTCCGGTATTTCTGTTATCGGTACTTATCATTAAATTCGATGTATCAAAGCATCTGAACTCTCTAGTAGTGTTACTTTATTTTTTATTTACCTTGTTTCTTTTTGATGAAGAACGAGTAAAATTGAATCTTCAATTTCAGTGGAGTGTCGCTGATTATCGATTTTGTCAATGCCAGTATATGTGTACGGGCAATTTATGAGTATTATGCGCTCGTTCGCGGTTAATTATAAATGTCGCGCGGTTGAATATTGCGTCTTAATTAATTTTAGAGATTCTGATAAATTAAAATTGTACAAACTCGTCTGAATCCAAATAATTATAATCACATCTGGATTTAAAATTCTAATTCTTAATTAAATTGGAAGATGCGCCAAAAATTCCATTCTAAGATAGTGGGCGATACGAACCCACCAGTTGCAGAGCTCTGCCGTCACTTCTCCATTCTCACTTCAAAATGTACACCATTCGAAACATCACGTACAATTTTTTTTTTTACTTTATTATTTTACTATATATATCTGTAATAAATTTGTTGACACATCGAAAATGCATCATAATGAGTAGTGCGCTTACCACAAGTGGGGGCTTTGACCACTCATTTGTGTTTCTCATTTATGGACAATGATTCAAGCTTAAAAATATCAATCCTTAGATCAATATCAAATGCATCGGGATGATTCTTTTCTCTACTGCCTCATTAGGCTATTTTTTATTTAAGCTGGCTCTGGTTTTTATAAAGGCTCTTTTCGGACACCATTTATTTCACGTGATGAAGTATGACACGATTCGAAAATACTTATCTATTAAGTTTCTGTATTTGCGAAAATGTCAAAAAATATTTTTTTTTCGATTTTTGATGGTATGTTTACTAAATGACTGCGCTTACCACTAGTGTGGGGCTTTGACCACTTTTCAATACAAAAAAGATTTAAAATTTTTCGTTTCTCATTTGTGGACAATATCAATACATCAATATCAAATGCATCGGGATGATCAATATCAAATGCATCGGGATGATTCTTTTCTCAACTGCCTCCTTAGGCTATTTTTTATTTAAGCTGGCTCTGGTTTTAGTAAAGGCTCTTTTCGGACACCATTTATTTCAAGAAATGACCTTACGGTCACCACATCATTAAGATGTAATAGTACGCACCTAATAGTATGTACGCATGTAATAGTATGTTTACTAAATGACTGCGCTTACCACTAGTGTGGGGCTTTGACCACTTTTCAACTCAAAAATGATTTATAATTTTTCGTTTCTCATTTGTGGACAACGATTCAAGCTTAAAAATATCAATCATTAGATCAATATCAAATGCATCGGGATGATCAATATCAAATGCATCGGGATTATCCTTTTCTCTACTGCCTCCTTAGGCTATTTTTTATTTAAGCTGGCTCTGGTTTTAATAAAGGCTCTTTTCGGACACCATTTATTTCAAGAAATGACCTTACGGTCACGACATCATTAAGATGTAATAGTACGCACCTTTATAATAGTTCAGAAAAAAGTTTTGAGACTGCCTTGTTTGTTTGACCGTTTGTTGGACATATCTGCGTGCTGGCCAATCTTTGGTACAGCAAACGTTCAAATTATATTTGTTTCAGTTTTGCAAAAAAAAATAAAATTTTAATTTACTAAATTTAAAAAGTTCAAAAATACGTCAACTATTTAAAAACTAACAATGTCTGCGATAAGGGCCCAGTTTGGCAACAAAAGCAGCACAACGTTTTACTCAATTCCATTTTAAATTACTCCAGAGTTTAAATTTAAATCTACCGGACAGATCACGGCAAATGCCATTTCGAATACTGATCGAATTTCCATAATCTACTTAATGTTACTCTGACTTAATACCCGTTTATGAATCAACATTTCATGATACAGCACTACCAAATTTATGTTTAACTTTAAATCAAAAAATTTTTTCGATTTTGAAAAGAGGAGGCACATATTTTTATTTATCTGTTTTTCGCTATTTAAAATAATAAAAATACGCGGTGCATACACCACCAATTCTTCTAAGTATGCAGAGGCCTCAAGTTGAGGCTTGCATACTCCTGGCCTACACCATGGAATCTCAAAAAAGAGAAAAATCAAAATAAAATAAATACTGAGACTAAATTTAAATTACACAAACATTAAATCGACCGAAATTTGAGGATAGTAAATAAAATAAAGATAATATTAACCGGGTGTGCCCACCCAGGAACAACCGAATCTCTCCGAATGACTCATTGACCTCTAGAGGCAGATGCCCAACCACAACGAAGCAGCATTAGAGGGTAAAGACGTCTCCCCAACAGACAAAGCCTCTCATCAACCAGAGAAGCCTCTGAGTCGTCCCCGAATAGATAACACTGAATATATACTGAACTCACCACTCCGACCTTGCGGATGTCCTGCTAAGTAGATGAATGGGAGTAACACGCCCAGCCTGTAAACGTGGAACCGACGCGAAATGAGACCCCCTCCCCCTGTTACGAAATGGTTCAACACCATTCCTCTGATTTAACTAACTTAACTAAACCGGTTGGCCATCTGTTATGTTGGGTGTTTTTCGCCAAAATCGTAGAAAAATATGAAGTGGCCTCAACTGGCCACCCGTTGCGATGTTTTCCCACCGTTACACAAAATTGTGAATTTTACGGAGCCACACGTAAATTAGTGTGTGTTCACACTCAACACCCGCTGTAGGGTCTTTTCCATTAATTTACACCACTTTTATTTTCAACAACTTTCCCCAAATTTCAATTTTTGTTTTCTATTTCCCCACCAAACACGAAAACTCAAAATCCACCTTCTTCTCTTTGCACACCACTAATAAATTAATGACTGGAAAATTCTACTGACTTTATGACATCACTTCAGCTTTTATTCTTCAACCACAATTTAATTTATTTATAATTTACTTGCAACTTATTTAATACAATTATGAATTATTTTTTTTTGTTTTACAATAAAATTTCAGAAAAAAAATTCCAAATGAAATAGAAATCGATCGTTCTTTACCAAAAACTCCAAAACTGAACTCTTCCAAATTCAAAACTAAACTATCTAAACAAAAAAAAATCTCGCACCACAAAAAAAATCTCTTTATCCCGCTTGTTTTGTTTTTTTTTTGTGTGCGCGTCACTTGCCTACCGTTTCGTGTACGGCGCATCTGTTGCACGTACAAACGAAAATAGAACAAAACAGAACAAAAATAATCTTCTATATCTTTGCTGTTGCACACCCGCACACGGTGTACACATTGGTCTCGCTCTAACTACTCAACGTTTACATGAACAGTGGATGTGAATGAAAACACAAAACAAAATATCACGGCTTATTTTCTAGAAACAAACCATTTTATTATTAATGCCATAGAATAAATGGCATAAAAAAAATATATATAAAATTGAAATTTCATGCAAATGGCCTCTTGATAAGACAGCACTCGTAGATATTCACGGCACTCGTCGATAATGCGGCACCCGTCGATAATGCGGCACCTGTTCCATTATACTAAAACTGCTCACAATGAATTTTCCACATGTTGTTTCGGCGCTTTCAACGTTAATAAATGTGATCGGCCATGTGTCACCGCACAAAATAAAAGGTGGTGAGCCTCCGCTGAAATCCATCCAAATCAATTCTTAAATATATTTCCGTAGAAAAAATTATTAATATTACGATAAATCCATTAAATTGTTATTGAACAGGAAATAAAATAATAAAAATTCGAGATAAGACTTCGACTTAAGAAGTTCGAGCCAATTAACCGTTTCACTTAACTTTTCAGTCATTGTTTCCATTGGCTGATTCACTCTATTTTACTGTGAATTGCAGGGTAGAAAAATCTACCGCTGTGTATTCGCAAAAACCGACGCCATTATATTTCCTAGCATGGTTATCATAGGGTGACTTATCTTTTATGACGTGTCCCATGAAGTAATGCGCCAAATTGATAATATCGTTCAGTTTCTCTTTCGAAAACATTTATAGACCTTTATAGACCGGTGATGACACTAGCGCCTTTCGTAACATATCAGTCACACCAGGATGAGCTCCCCATTTCGGTTTTCTCACCCTTTTGATTACATTCAATCTACTCTTGCAATTATCGACTAATTTTTCCATATGCACTTTGAATCCCAATCGCTTATCAATCCAGATTCCCAAATACCTATTCAAATTTACACACTCAATTTGCTCATTATACACTTGCACGTCAACCATACGATTCGTTCGAAACGTCATACAACAACACTTTCTCGAATTTACATGCAAATTCATTTCAGTCAAACATTCTGTTACCTGATTCACACATGCTTGAGCTCGACTTAAGGCCTCCTCGATGGTCCTCTCCTTGACCATCAAGACAAAGTCATCAGCAAATTGCAGAATGACCTTGTCCGAGAAGTTAAACCTATGTATCGAGCTCGTGTAAAGGTTGAAGAGTCGGTGAAATTTTACTGCCTTAAGGGAGGCCTATATTCAGCGCTCCCTCCAACCTGTACCCTCTACCACACAAAAGTAATTTTCTTTCATTCATGAACTCATACACCCATTTGCTAATTTTCCAAGGAAACCCCAGGCCCATAACGATCTGATAAAGTTTCCCCGGAACCACGTAGTCATATGCCCTTTCTATATCCAAAAGTACCGCCACAACATGCTTCTTTTCCTTTCGCACTTCCCACACAAACTTTTCTACACATTAATTAGCAAAGTGGTTGCGACGGAACCCAAAGGTGGTTTCCGGCAACAAATTACCCTCATTCACAAATTTGTCTATGCGACCTTTCATCATACCATTCACAATTTTAACAAATACATTCAACATACATCCCTTTTAGGAATAGGTACCACCCTGCTTTCCTTCCATTTTTCCGGTATTTGAATACTCATCCATACTTGATTGAGAATTCGAAGCAAGGCCACCTTGGCTTCGAATTCCAATCTGCCAATCATTTTATAACTCACCCTATTAGTTCCGGGGGTCGTAGTTTAGGGTGTTTCTAAGACCCCTCGAAACTCTTCCCATTCAAATTCCTTACACATGTCGTTCATAAATTCACTTTCATTATCAGGTAACAGAACTTCATATCTATCGCTCAAATTACTACGTACATCCGTCATCATTTGTAAAAAGACACCTCCATTCTCTCTGTCATCTAACACTGCATTTCTGCCTTGCGCTCTATAAATTCTCACTCTGTTAAATTTATCCCATACATCCTTAGTTGTGGTCCTATGTTTCATTTTGGACACATATTCCCGTCAATTTTTTCTCTTCGCTCTACGGATAGCCTTTTTCAATCTCGCATTCATTCTTGCACAATTTATTCTGCATTCATAACATATACACCTATTGAACTCTCTCAATGCTATCCGTTTCCTTTCATACCAATACTGGATTTCTTTATTCCACCAACCATTCACATTACATTCATTTCCTCTTACATGTGTAGTGCACATTTCATTCACTCTCTCTATTTCATCCTCAAGTTGGTGAACCTCGTTTGCTTCATTCATTATGAGAATCTCATTCATACGTTCGACCCATTTCTTACCATTCATAATGACCTTACGGTCTATATCAACATTTATACCACCTAAACACATCCTGATCAAATAATGATCACTACCCAAATTCTCATCCGTAACATTCTAAGTGACTTGGGCCGCCAACCTGCTAGACATTAATGTTAAGTCTATCGCACTGGCTGTCGACCCCACACATGCCATCCTAGTTGACCCACCATCATTCAGGATTACGAGGTCGGAATATAAAATAATGTTAGTCAACAAGTTTCCCCAAGCATCATTTCTTTCACACCCCCATACTCTCGAATGCGCATTCATATCACCCCCCAGAATCACGTCACTTTTTCCTTCCAGCCGGCAAACAAAATTTAAAAATCTCTCAGTTTTTTTTCTCTATCACTCACTGATTCAATTGGAGTTGCATATACACTCACAAATAACAAATTTCTGTCCAGAATTTGAGTTTTGACTGCGATGAGTTCGATGCGCTCGAATGCCGGTGTGTCGCACTGTACCATAGTGATATTGGTCCGTGCCAATATCGCCACTCCGCCGAAGCCATCGGCCCTCGGTCTAGACAGAAAATTGTACCCACTTACACAAACCGTTTTACCCTCACGCTCCCAAGTTTCACACAAAAGCATTACATTCACATCGTTCTTAACTAGATAGGTCTGCAACATATCGCCATTGGCATACATGCTGCGGATATTTATCTGACCAATTTCCATGCATTCGTTGGATCTTGTTGTTGTTGTTATTATTGTTATTGTTATTATTCTTTAAATTGATAATATTGTTCAGTTTCTCTTTCGAGAATATTTATAGACCTTACGGTTACGACATCATCACGATGTGATTTCCGGTTAAACAGTGAGCCGGTTGCGCCTCGTTCTTTTATTGTTACCATTTTGGGCGACATCTTTGGCTCGC
Source organism: Nephrotoma flavescens (assembly GCA_932526605.1). Taxonomy (NCBI): domain Eukaryota; kingdom Metazoa; phylum Arthropoda; class Insecta; order Diptera; family Tipulidae; genus Nephrotoma; species Nephrotoma flavescens. The sequence goes on along the minus strand of CAKOBK010000369.1, from coordinate 281,892 downwards.
TTAGACATCTCTGATATTTTATTGTAAGTTATGTGTCCTGCCAAAACGTGTATTCATGTCATAAAAACCCGACGCCATTATCTTTCCTAGCATAATTATCATAGGGTGACTTATCTTTTATGACGCGTCCCATGAAGTACTGCGCCAATTTATTGTTTCCATTTTGGGCGACATCTTTTGCTCCCTTAGACATCTCTAATATTTTATTGTAAGTTATGTGTCCGGCCAAAACGTGTATTCACCTCATAAAAACCCGACGCCATTATCTTTCCTAACATGGTTGTCATAATTTGACTTATCATTTATGACGCGTCCCATGAAGTACTGCGTCATTTTATTGTTTCCATTTTGGGTGATATCTTTGGCTCCCTTAGACATCTCTGATATTTTATTGTAAGTTATGTGTCCGGCCAAAACGTGTATTAACCTCATAAAAACCCGACGCCATTATCTTTCCTAGCATGGTTATCATAGGGTGACTTATCTTTTATGACGCGTCCCATGAAGTACTGCGCCATTTTATTGTTTCCATTTTGGGCGACATCTATAGCTCCCTTAGGCATCTCTGATATTTTATTGTAAGTTATGTGTCCGGCCAAGACGTGTATTCACCTCATAAAAACCCGACGCCATTATCTTTCCTAACATGGTTATCATAGGGTGACTAACCTTTTATGATGCGTCCCATGAAGTACTGTGTCATTTTATTGTTTCCATTTTGGGCGTTATCTTTGGCTCCCTTAGACATCTCTGATATTTTATTGTAAGCTATGTGTCCGGCCAAAACGTGTATTCACATCATAAAAACCCGACGCCATTATCTTTCCTAACATGGTTATCATAGGGTGACTTATCTTTTATGACGCGTCCCATGAAGTACTGCGCCAAATTGATAATATCGTTCAGTTTTTCTTTCGAAAACATTTATAGACCTTACGTTTACGACGTCATCACGATGTGTTTTCCGGTTAAACAGTGAGCCGGTTGCGCCTCGTTTGTTTATTGTTACCATTTTGGGCGACATCTTTAGCTTCCTTAGACATTTCTGATATTTTATTGTAAGTTATGTGTCCGGCCAAAACGTGTATTAACCTCATAAAAACCCGGCGTCATTATCTTTCCTAACATGGTTATCATAGGGTGACTTATCTTTTATGACGCGTTCCATGAAGTACTGCGCCATTTTATTGTTTCCATTTTGGGCGACATCTTTGGCTCCCTTAGACATCTCTGATATTTTATTGTAAGCTATGTGTCCGGCCAAAACGTGTATTCACCTCATAAAAACCCGACACCATTATCTTTCCTAGCATGGTTATCATAGGGTGACTTATCTTTTATGACGCGTCCCATGAAGTACTGCGCCAAATTGATAATATCGTTCAGTTTTTCTTTCGAAAACATTTATAGACCTTACATTTACGACATCATCACGATGTGTTTTCCGGTTAATCAGTGAGCCGGTTGCGCCTCGTTCGTTTATTGTTACCATTTTGCGCGATATCTTTAGCTTCCTTAGACATTTTTGAAATTTTATTGTAAGTTATGTGTCCGGCCAAAACGTGTATTAAATTCATAAAAACCCGGCGCCATTATCTTTCCTAGCATGGTTATCATAAGGTGACTTATCTTTTATGACGCGTCCCATGGAGTACTGCGCAATTTTTTGTAACCATTTTGGACAACATTTTTGGCTCCCTTAGACATCTCTGATATTTAATTGTAAGTTATGTGTCCGGCTAAAACGTGTATTCACCTCATAAAAACCCGACGCCATTATCTTTCCTAGCATGGTTATCATAGAGTGACTTATCTTTAATGACGCGTCCCATGAAGTATTGTAGTATTTTATTGTTTCCATTTTGGACGACATCTTTGGCTCCCTTAGACATCTCTGATATTTTATTGTAAGTTATGTGTCCAGCCAAGACGTGTATTCACATCATAAAAACCCGACGCCATTATCTTTCCTAACATGGTTATCATAGGGTGACTTATCTTTTATGACGCGTCCCATGAAGTACTGCGCCAAATTGATAATATCGTTCAGTTTTTCTTTCGAAAACATTTATAGACCTTACATTTACGACATCATCACGATGTGTTTTCCGGTTAATCAGTGAGCCGGTTGCGCCTCGTTCGTTTATTGTTACCATTTTGCGCGATATCTTTAGCTTCCTTAGACATTTTTGAAATTTTATTGTAAGTTATGTGTCCGTCCAAAACGTGTATTAAATTCATAAAAACCCGGCGCCATTATCTTTCCTAGCATGGTTATCATAGGGTGACTTATCTTTAATGACGCGTCCCATGAACTACTGCGCCATTTTTTGTTACCATTTTGGACGACATCTTTGGCTCCCTTAGACATCTCTGATATTTTATTGTAAGGTATTCACCTCATAAAAACCCGACGCCATTATCTTTCCTAGCATGGTTATCATATGGTGACTTATCTTTTATGACGCGTCCCATGAAGTACTGCGCCAAATTGTTAATATCGTTCAGTTTCTCTTTCGAGAACATTTTTAGACCTTACGTTTACGACATTATCACGATGTGCTTTCCGGTTAAACAGTGAGCCGGTTGCGCCTCGATCTTTTATTGTTACCGTTTTGGGCGACATTAATGGCTCCCTTAGACATCTCTGATATTTTATTGTAAGTTATGTGTCTGGTCAAAAGGTATATTCACCTCATAAAAACCGGACGCCATTATCTTTCCTAGCATAGTTATCATATAGTGACTTATCTTTAATGACGCGTCCCATGAAGTGCTGTACTATTTTATTGTTTCCATTTTGGGTGACATCTTTTGCTCCCTTAGACATCTTTAATATTTTATTGTAAGTTATCTGTCCGGCCAAAACGTGTATTCACCTCATAAAAACCCGACGCCATTATCTTTCCTAGCATGGTTATCATGTACTATTTGTTAGTGTTGTACTATTTTATTGTTTCCATTTTGGGTGACATCTTTGGCTCCCTTAGTCATCTCTGATATTTTATTGTAAGTTATGTGTCCGGTCAAAACTAATCGGATAAGCGGTAACAGTAATGTTTTTTTTTTTGAAAATATATAATTCATAATAAATTTGTATTTATGTATAATATTACTTAAATGGATTATCTAGTATTTGTTTTATTAGATTAGTAGTCTATTCTTGTGGGATGAAACGTATGTTTTGTTTGTGCCATCCCCGGTGTCGATATTGTTCGATATAATTTTTGGAATTTGTATTTCTTTGTAATAAATTTGTTGACACGTTAGATGATCCCTAATTTTTGATTTTAAACTACAAAACGTGTTCTTGTTTGAATTATTGCCATAATAATTTGGTTTCTGAAAATACAGACACACGCAATATATATTTTTATGTTTTTGATATGTAAAAATTTTTTGTATTATTTATTTTGACATTTTTCCAAGGTCATTAAAATAAAAACTGCTTTAGTTGATTTTATTCGGGTTTTTATCAATATTTTAATAAAGAAACGAATATTTATTTAAATTTCAAAATAATTTGTAAACGGTCTTTAAGCAGACTTCCACTCTCCGAGCTAGAACCAAACGTTTGCCTCTTGTCTTGTTTGTTTCTTGAACCCTCTTTGGTTTTATCTATTACCGATGTCTGTTCCACTTGAAAGTTTTCATGTTGCTTACTATGTTGCTAACTGGCTCAGAACTTTACTGATGTAATTATCTGTGACTCCTCTCTTATTATAGTATTTATCTCCCCAATATCCTCAAAATCCAGCTTGCGCAACTTTACAATTTTAAAATGTTATTGAAATTTTGACAAAAATTATAAACAATCACCTACCTCTACAAATTTTAAAGCTGCTGTGAATTTATTTGCCATAAATTTATTCTTTAATGCTTCATGGTTCGGTCAAATATCAAACACTTCTTTGAATTGGTTCATCAACTCGTACTTAAGCTAATATAACTTGACTTAGAATGGGAAAATTCCATAGCTCGATTTTCCGATTTTTTTTTACAAATTACGATTTTTAATAACAAAAATAAAGGAATGTTTTTATAGGAATAACATTCTTGTGACATAAACCTAACTAAATTTATTTATTTTACTTACTAATTTCCAAAGCGTTATACTGTCTGCAACTGATTCTGAAATACTAACTTTTATAGTAAAATTAATCTTTTCATTTTTTTATACATCGCAACTAGGCATTTTTCTCTCAAAAACAAAATACTACATTGGCATATAGCCATAATATTTCACTTACTTGCATTGTTAAGATTCGCCCTCAAAACTCGATACGTGAACCTTTGAAAATGTCCGTATCTCTTGTATTAAGCCATGCCATTTGTGATGGAATTTTATCAACGATCCTAATGTCATTAACCAGTTTATTTGTAATTAAATACTCAACTAAATGTCGCCCGATAAATCCACATCCTCTTTCATTTCGTACGCAAGTTTGAGTTGATTAAAAAAATTATAATTTTTTTTTTGTAGAAAAAAAAATGGCTATATTTTGCCTCCTAAAATAAGAACCTTGCCCTGTTCACTTTTATTTATTATTTTATGCAATTACGTTGCAAAATCGGACCCAATCTTAAAATTGCTACACCACTTAAACCACTATAGGTATATTCTTTTAATGTGATTTTCTTTGACGTCTTAATGTACTTGACACAATAGATTTTTCCCGCCCATAGACTATGTACGACAATACTGCGCCCACTTCGTATATGGACTTGCATCAGCTGCAATAACTATAGGCTTCTTTCCGAGCAAATTATTTTGTAAAATTAATTGCTTTGAATCATCAAAACATTTTTGACAGATTTTTGACCTCTTTAAATTTACGTCCTTTCATAACAATTGGTATAATTCCCGCAACTCTAAATATAAATTTGGTATAAATTTACGATAATAATTTAGGAAACCAAGATACGACTGTAATTGACTTATAGATTTAGTACTTTTTACGCTATTTACCGTAGGCACTTGGCGAAACAAACTTATACTTAATAAACACATTTTATTAAACACTTGTTTTTTATTTCGCAGAATTAGATTTTTGAATATTTTAATTAAAAAATTCGTTCAAAAAGTTTAAAAAATCACTCGATTGATTTCGACTTGTTAGGTCATCATTAAGAGTATCTACTGATTTGTAAAACTAAAAATTAGTTTTATATAGCAGAAAAAAACAAAAATTAATCAAAAGAAAGAGGGACAAAAATAAGCAATAAAAAGAAATAAAAAATAATTTATTGATTGCGCAGGTGTGCGATTAGTCATCGGTTGAGTAACAAAATCCAAGGTATATTATAGACTTAGGAGCTGCAGTTTTTAAGATAGCTGTAATTTTTTCAGAATGTAGACTAATTCGTTTTACTGATACTAAATGTCCGAGGTAACTAATTGGTTTTTCTAAAATTCTAGACTTTTATAAATCTTTTCTTTTCTAATTTTATTTTGACCTTATTCTCGTTTAATCGAGTTAAGAACTTATGAAGATTTTTTTCACAATCTAATGGGGTTTGGCCCGCAATTAAAATAGATGATAATTAATTTCTAAAAAAAAAAATAAAAAGTGAGTATTTAAAGTAAACAACTTACGACGAGAGAATTCTGATACAATCAGCTGTTGGTAGGCTCCAGATAAATCTATTACGCAAAAATAAGAACACTTAGCTAAACTTGCAAATATATCATCAATCCTTGGAATCGAATAATGCTCTGACTTCAAAAAATTTTTTATCGTTACTTTGAAAAAATTTAATTCTTTGGTAATAATTCAAAAGATCAAAGCAAAAAATGCAACACTAATTTTTAGGGTGTGTCTGATATACGCTACCTGAATAAATACATCGGATTATCTCTACTCAACGATTCTATTTTCAACCAAAAATTATTTTATATTCTGTTTCATACATTGCTGTTCTAATTTGGACGTACAGTTCCGCCCAGAAAACACATTGATATCTTTTTATGATTTACACCTTTCTTCACCTTCTCTATACATTCGCTCTGCTTTAGTAACCGATTGGATCAACAGAAATAAAATGCTAAGTCAACCGCTCGCTTTATCTTGTTGTCTTGTTGCGAGAATCAAAAAAGATAAAACTGATGATACATCCCATAAGGTGGACTTACTTTCATCAATGAAATATATTTTGTTTTGTTTGCTTTTTGACGGGTGAGAAATCCTTACAGCTTTGTGTAATTTTTCTATCAAAATTTTATTAAATTAAAATTTACGCACGGTGCACGTTTAATTACATATTAACAGTGTAATTATTTTATGAATTGAATTGTTGCCACATTTCACTGAAATCCCCCCCGAATATGCATAAACATGACATTTCATTCTGGCATTTAATCCGCGTGGAGTGTAAAGATGCCGAATTTTGATTTACACTGAATTTTTAAAAATGATCTAAACCAAATCGGTTTGAAATTTCATATACTTTGGATCTTACTTTAAAATAATTGCAAAAATTGTGAACCACCACCGGTTTGCCAAATTTTGCCAATCACTGAAACCTCCCACTTTTTTGCAAAATTTTAAATGTGTTGTGTTATCCCCTGTCAGACTACTATTTTAGGCTCGAAAAGACGAATTTTTTCTTATCAAAAATCGTCTTTATCTCTCAAATTCTGGCAACTGGCTTGTTCAAATTGATGATGAATGCCGAAAGTACAAATTTTTAAATCTTCATTTTTTCAAAATAACAATTTTCTTCATCGTTCTCGTTTTTTTCCACGTCAACCAACTTTTCAGATTTTGTGTTATTGTAACTGTATGAGGTAATTGGCGTGGCTAGATCATTGCTAGTGTTTTCCTTATTTTTAAATCTCTTTGGGAACACCCGCATTTGACCGATAGTACTCCTCTCCTTGTACGAAAATAATCTTTTTGTATTCTTTCTCGATAAAGATTCGTTTGCTTAGGGGGTCAAACGTGAAATACACCCCACCTGTTGCGTTGAACACAGAAGATACCTCTGTTTTCCAATTTATTGTCACAAAACTGAATCTTAATTGAACACGTGTGTACCCATGCACTGAGACAATTACATGCACGAAGTGAATATTAATATTCATTTAGTAAAATAATTTATTAAAATAACCACAAATAAACAAAATAAATATATTCAAAGCTCACTCAAGGAATAAAACGAATTTTTAAACAAATAAAATTAAAATACAATAATTTCATGCAGGAAGTGATAACTTTCCTTATTTCAGTCATACATGTTTTTTTAATTTAATTTAAAATACTAAATGCATTTTTTTAAATATCTAGATTCAAATGGATCAATTGTTTCCGGAGTATACTGCTATTTGCTAATTAGAAAAACAGGTTTTTACATGCACAAAGTGAATATTAATATTCATTTAGTAAAATAATTTATTAAAATAACCACAAATAAACAAAATAAATATATTCAAAGCTCACTCAAGGAATAAAACGAATTTTTAAACAAATAAAATTAAAATACAATAATTTCATGCAGGAAGTGATAACTTTCCTTATCAGTCATATATGTTTTTTAGTTTAAATTAAAATACTAAATGCATTTTTTTAAATATCTAGATTCAAATGGATCAATTGTTTCCGGAGTATACTGCATATTTGCTAATTAGAAAAACAGGTTTTTACATGCACGAAGTGAATATTAATATTCATTTAGTAAAATAATTTATTAAAATAACCACAACTAAACAAAATAAATATATTTAAAGCTCACTCAAGCAATAAAAGTAATTTCTAAACAAATAAAATTAAAATCCAATTATTACAAGCAGGAAGTGAAAACTTTCCTTGTTTCAGTCATATATGTTTTTTAGTTTAAATTAAAATACTAAATGCATTTAATTAAATATCTAGATTCAAATGGTTCAATTGTTGACTGCATATTTGCCCATTATATAATTTCAACCACAGTTTGGAATTAAATTGTTTTATTGAATAGTTTTATTTAATGAGTAGTGCGCTTACCACTGCTGGGGGTTTGACCACTTTCCAATTAAACAAAATTTTATAATTTTAATTATAGAAGGGAACAAGCAGGTTGGCTTTTTGTTTTGCATATTGAGCTATTGAGCCTGCCTTAACACCGACAAAATTCGGGAAAAAGTTTACTGAAATTAGAAATTCAAATTTCCATATCGGTCCTGTTCGGATGCTGCCTAATTTATGATTTCAAACTTCAGAACATCTATTCGTATGAATTATTCCTGCAATGTTCAATTGGAGCTGCTTTAACTCTGACTGTGATTCTCATAATTTATATAGATCGCGTTTTAGTTTACAGTTAGTCACAAAAGTCTACATACACCACTAAAACTTGCAAAATCGAGATAGATGAAACGAACTAAATATTGTTATATTAACTAAATAATAAATATAATAAAAATAATAAAAGAAAATTATTATTGGACGAAAAATAATTTTAAAATTTTAAAGTTTTGAAAATTATTTTTTTTGTCCAATAATAATTTTATAATACAATATTTAGTTCGTTTCATTTACCTCGATTTTGCAAGTTTTAGTGGTGTATGTAGACTTTTGCGACTGACTGTATGTCTCTTACTATAAAGTTTTCTTCTTTGAAATATTTTATGTCATCATTTATTTTTCTGCTGAATATCGTAAAATAACAAAACCAAAAATCTTCGGGTAAATTTTTTGGAACATGAAAGTCTTCCGAATATTGACTGGCAAATTTGTCGTAGTAAGTTTAAATGTATCTAAATTTATTCATATATCCACTTCGGAAAATTACATATACTGGTTGTTACTGTACTGACAATCAACGTGTTGAAAATCTCGTTTCTGCATATTAAAGTCTGCAAACACCAAAACAACTTTTAATCGATCACATGCATTAGCTAATATGTAACCTTTATTTTAAGTTCTAAACAATATTTAATAAAGCTAGTTGTAAATCGTTATAGCTAGAAGATTTGTACACTTTACGGTAACAATAAAATGTCTTGGTATACGGAATTTATAAGAGTCGCTAGGTCATTATTTCAAATAATTTGGGCCTGCCGAAATCATTTCAACACTACAAACACGTATGAATCAGGAATTTCAATGGTTTTTACTCCGGCCGAGAATGCTGGATTATTGGAAGATTTGAAAATTTCTGAAACGCCAAAGCCAAAATTTCATAAAAATTTGCGTGTAACTTTTGCATCAGAGTACGAAATTATTGAATACGATTGAAAATGATTCGACAACAATCCATTCGACAACAATCGTACAATTTTAGAAATATTTATAAATATTGTAAAATCTGTAATGTTTTAAATAAATAATTAGCTTTAAACTAACGTGTGTATTTGTGAGTGATCCTTCTTTGTGCCTTTGTGGAGACAAATATATCATTATTTGCACATTTTTCATGCAACCATTTTCCTTTCCTTATGTGTACTCACGACATCTCTACGATCCCTTGTCATTGACCATCAAACCGCCACTACACTTTTTACTATAGCAAAACTTTATAATTAAAAAAAAATGTCTGCCCCACCGCACAAATATGTTGGCTTCTACAAAACATATTGAAAGATTATGGCTCATGTTTCTGGCTAAATTAACTTGCCGTTGTAAATTGATTTTTCAACAGATTATTTCGTTTTGCAGAACAAATTTTTATTTTTGAAACTGTAGATTTACACTTTTTGATCATTTTTAGTTGGTCGGAAACTTCACTATAGTCTTATGTTTAAGGGTCCGGATTTTAGGTTCCAAAAATTCGAAAATATCTACCTAAAATACCTATGGCCAAAATTTATAAAAAAAACGTCGGTTGGTTAATCGCAACTATTCATCAATTTATTTAAATAAGCATGTTATCACAAAAATTCAAAATAAAAAATAATAATTAAAAAAAAAATCTGTTAGCTTTCTAATTTTAATCATTATTGAGCACATTGTTACAAACAAATAAGCTTCTTTCCATTTAAATGATGCAGCTTCAGAAGAATAATAGTTTGGTATATCTTCCGTATCGGTTGGACATTTAAAGAATTCCTCTAATACTTTCCGAGTCTCAGAAAATTCGTATAAATAATCAAAAGTAGATTCTCTGGGTTTATTTTGGCTAGGATGAGGCGTGGCCTGTTTTAGTTGTTTTAAAGCTACTGGATCTCTCGCCGCCCCGGTGGCAAAGTGGTCAGCATGTTTGTCCCCAGAGGTGCCGGGTTCGATTCCCGGTGGTGACAACAAAAAAAATTCACGGCTGGTTTAGGATCAATGAATTAATCACTCATTATCCAAAATGAAAATATGATTATGAAACCTCATTTGAGGCGGCCAACTCCCTTGATGGGATATAGTGCCAGAGAGAGAGAGAGCGAGAGAGGATCTCTTCCCGTAGTTACAGTTGGTTTAGTGAAGACTGCAACTCTTTCGGACTTTTGATGACTAAATCGGTTAAAATCGGTCCCATTTCCCCACATGTCAAATTTTAAAAAATTGTAACCAGGATTTCCTAAAAATCGGGATTTTTTTTTATACAAAACCAGGATTTTCAAACAGGGATTTTGGAAACCAGTATTTTAAAAACCTGGGTTTTGAGAACTCCCGGGACATTTAGAGCCTGTTATAGGCTGGCTACTGTCAACCTGCAGATATCACTAAGCGCACGCAGAGGCCTCCACGGTGATTTTTGCCGGCTACATTCTCAAGGAGAAGTGCGAAGGGTCGTGTGGATTGAGGCATGCGTGGCTCCTGGCTTGCACCGTGATTACAGATATTTAAGGGTAAAACGCAAATAATAATAACCGAGTTCCACCGAAATTTGTCGGCCGGAACCTGAGGAACGAACAGCAGAAAAATTTAAATAAAAAAAATTATAACGGAAGCGAGGTGGCTTGGTGCGCACATCCGCCCGAACTCACACGGTGGTAGACACCGGTTTCGAATCCGGATGCGAGCTCCAAGGGACCGCCAACCCAACGCCGACACAGGATGGAAATTCCCCCCTCATCACACCAAACCAAAACTTTAATAATTCATTTTTTTTATATAACTTTAGACCAGAAAACAAAAGTAAGAAAACATAACTTCCCTGAAGTAAGAAAAAAAATGAAGAGAGAGCGAGAGCAATGTGCACCGAGCACGCGACCGCTATCCAGCGCTCGATTACAAATTTGTATATATGTATAATTAACAAAATTTACAAAAAAATTAAAAAAAATTTAAAAACAACAAAAAATGAAATAAAATAAAAAATAAAAAGAAATGAACCTTAAATAAAAACAACAAATTGTTGCGGCCTTGCATGGCCGTCACCGTGGCGGGGCCTCTCCCCGATACAGAAATGGGTTGCGGCCTTGGTTCCTTTATGTGGCGGGGCCTCTCCTCGATTCCAATTTAAATACCAATGGCCGGCTGGCCACTCGTATTGTTGCGGGGCCTCTCCCCGATACCAATTTAAAGACAAATGGAAACGGGGTGCCAGTTGGCCACCCGTCTCGATGCGGGGCCTTTACCCGATATCAAATACTAACGCGAGGTGCCGTTTGGCCACCCGTATCGTTGCGGCAGACCACAGTTTTTCTTTTAAAGATAATTTCTCTTTGGCCTCTCTGTTGGGCCCGCTTCCCCCCCTATACTCTAGTAGCTGGGTTGGGCGTTGGCTCGCCGAAAAACTGTTTATAACGTGGCCTCAACGGGCCACCCGTTAATTACACCACCGTTTTTTTATATCTTGTATACAGATATATTCCGTCTCTTCTCGTTGTATATTGTGTAAAAAATTTAAAGACAATTTCCTCAGTTAAATTTTTACACAATGTAAATAAAAGTTATCCAAGTGGAAGGCAATTTAGAAAAATTGGCACAATTGGTGTATCTGAGTAAATCAATTTACTGCCTTGAATCCTCAAGTACAAAAAAAAATCGGTATTTTTGTAGCGTAATTTGTAACGTTGAACACACCTGACAATAAAAAAAAAATATTTTTATGATTTTGATTTTTATTGTAACTACACCATAAACTTTGTACACGTTTTCTTAATTAAATTTTGTTTTTTTTAGATGCCGTTTGACGTGTCATCGATGATATTTTATTATGAACATCAAAAAAATGTTTTCGTTTTTCTGCGGATTCTTCAAGATACTGGATACCATCCTGTATTACAACTTGTAACTTATCGTTTAACTTCATTCCGAAATATTCAGTGGCCACTTTAGTGTCGCCTATCGTTATGTATATAGGATGCTGGCAAGCTAAATAAGATACGTCCACCACTTTCACGGATTGATTATTTTTATCACCTTTCATTGGCTGTAATTTTACCAAAACCTCAGATTCGATCACAAACTGATTTGACAAAAATATTAGCCGACGCAAGATTTTATTATCCTCGCCTGTTATTTCTTCGACGATAAAATCACCAGAATATTCACTGGTGCCTTGATATATCTTTTCCCGTTGCTCTACTTCTGACCTCAGGGATAAATAAAGAATTTGACCAGGGATAAATAAAGGATTTTACTTAGAATTGGTGATGACATGATGGATGTGGTTCTTCGTGAACGTAAATAAATGTCTTTTCACCTTTTTGAAATATTATTTGGTTCTTAAATGCGTTGGTTGTAGCGATGCTCCCAGTATTTTATCAGGTTCGTTGAGTTGACCTCCTCAGCACCATGGATCATTCTATTGGTAAACAATGTGTTTGCCTCTACCTCCAATCTGGATAGGACATCAGCAACTTGGTTAGTACAGCCCGGTTTCATCTCTTTAATTTGGCGTTATACACTGATTTCGGGTTCCATAACTTTACTGTTAACACTTTTAATAGAAAGAGGTACACTAAAGCTACTTCTTCAAGTAGTTTTTTTTTCTATCGTTATTCGATGAATTATGATGGGATGCCAATGCTGATGGAAAATTGGTTTCTGGTTTAACAATCACTAGCGGTGATTGTTTAATGTCGCTTTTATTGTACTATTTGTTGTGCTATTACTATTATTATTATTGTTGTTACTGCTACAATTACTACTAACATTTTCTGGACACGAACAATTGCTTGTATAGCGTTTCTGTAAAATAATGAAAAAGAAATAGATAACTACTAAGTTTATCAATCAAGCTAAGTATAGTTTTTATTTTGGTAATGTTTATAACTCTTACTAACTTTGGTAATGTTTATAATTATTTGGAATAATTTAAACAAACTTGATATTTCGTGTTCTGTTGCTAAAATTGACATAAAGTTCACTGCTGAATATATTTTAAATGATATCTGTAAATTTCGCGAAGATTTAGTGGTTCTGCCATTGCCAGTTATTGGATCTGTTGATCCTGACGATAATTATAAATTTGCTTTTGATTGTGTTGACGAACTAATTGTCATGAGTGCTATCCGTGCAATAAAATCTAATGTTGTTGGATACGATAAAAATGGTTTTAAAATAATAAAATTATTTTTTGATCTGTTTCTTCCACAAGTGACATATATAATTAATGAATGTTTGTAAAATCAGTTTTTCCGAATTTGTGGAAAGTTGCTTCTATTGTTCCAATTCCAAAAAAAATAATATTGTTGCCAATCTTAAAGATGTTTGACCAATCAGTATACTACCTTATGCAAACCCAGATTCTGCAGCATTTTAAAGATTTTGATTTTCTTTGTTAATATCATTTAGGGTATAAGCATGGTCACAGTACTTCAACGGCTTTGGTACACATTGTTGATGATCTTTCTTCAATTTTGGATGGGCATGGTTCGCAAGCTTTATTGGTTTTATTGCATTTCTCTAAGGCGTTTGATAGCGTGAATTATATACTTCTACTTCAAAAGCTTTCTAGCTCTGCAATTAACATGTTGTACTTTTATTTGCATAGTAGGGAGCGGTTTGTAAAGCATGGTGTTAAGCATGGCGCATGGAGTAACTCTAGGTGTACCACAAGGATCAATTCTGCCCCTCTACGCTGATGATTTACAACTGTACATCGGATGTAAAGCATTAAGGTTGAATAAGGCTGCAATGGAATTGAACGAAGATCTTAGTGACATCTTATTATGGGTTAAATTTAGCTTACTGGCGCTTAATCCAAGTAAAAGTTAAGCATTATTTTTATTTAAAAGTAATTTGAACATTATTAAGCCTACTCTTGTTTTGGGTGATGACACAATAAAATTTGTTCCGACTGTTAATAACTTAGGACTGAAATTTAAATTCCAAACTTTCGTGGAGTGACCATATTAGTACATTGTGTCAACGTGTCAATTATATAAAGAAATTATGTCCAATTCAGATTCGAGTATTTTTGATTAAAAGTTTAGTTGTACCTTTGTTTATGTACTGTGATGTGATTTATAGTGGATGTGATAGTTCCTCTCTGTGTCTACTTGAAATTACATTTAATAATTGCATCCGATACGTTGTTCGAGTATTATCATTATAGAACAGCTGTATTTATTTTCAGAATTATTACCTCTGGTTTGCCTTTATATCTCTATGAAAAATTAAATTTTTCCACATCTCTGGAACTATAATTCGGTTTTGATGAATGCGTTTATTGTTTGGAATGGTTTACCCTTTGAACTTAAAAATATTAATTCTCTTAAAATTTTTAAAAAACTTTTATATTTAACTGTACAGGGAAATTTTTAACGTAATTATAATTTGTAATAATATGTTCATACTCCTTTGCAAATAATTTTGTATATAGCTGAGGATTGTTAATTTCCTTTTTTTCTTTTGTGATTTTTCTTTTTCATAGTTTACAAGCTTCAGTTTATGCTTGTTAATAGACATGTAATAAATAAATAAAATAAAAATACATTGTTTATGTATGTATTTGATATTCAAATTCGTCTTAATATTTAAATCATTTACCTATACAGGGTTGTAGACCTCGTGAGTCTTACTGTGCTGCTCCAGGACTATAACCATAGTATGGTGGGCCAATGCATTTGATATATTGGTCTTGAATAGAGACCTCGTGCTTGTAGTCCATATCGGAATGTTTGTAATGAAAAAAATATGAATTAAGCTAACTATGAATTAAAATAATAAAACACTTATCTTATGAATCCTTTTGGAATCCCCCACAGTAAACATAAACTCGTACATATATATAAGTGTGATGCGTTCACCATCGTTGTGTTAGAGCGTCACACAATTTAATTTTTATTTATATTCACGTTAATTTTCCTTCACTTATATTAACAAACTTTATATTTAATTATTAACTTGTTATATATAACATATAATTTTTTTATAAAACTATTAATTTTAATTTTTAATTTTTTTCTACACAGAAAAAGACAAAAACGCGTCTTTCTTCTACGACTTTCTTCGATGACTGCTATTTAGAATCGATAACAATGTACATACAAATGCGCTCATTAGTCATCGAATATTTTTTTTTATTATATAAATCGAAATATATACTGAGGTTCATAAACTTCGAGTCTCGTCATTATAAACTTTAGATCATAAAATTTGTTTACCAAACAAAATATTGTGATGAGTCAAATATTCTGATTATGATTATCAATAGTCATTCGACAGCCGTAAATGTGGATTTTGTTCTATTGCCTAAACAAAAGAATTATCGATTAAATTTTAAAATGCTATTTTTATTTCTATGCCTGTTGTTTTTTGCAACACTCAAATATTTTTTAAATGGGCCATATACGCTACGGTAGTCATATTCACAGCCTAAAAGTGGTTCTCCAAACAGAGCAATATTGGATTCTCAATAGACAAACGTGTTTGTTCGATGAAACGTTTCATAAGAAGGGTTACCAGTTCCTATAGAACCAATTTACGCGGCAAATAAACATTAGTTTGTCTTAGTTCCACCAATCTGTTTTACTCCCTTTTCCGCTATGGTTTTCGTCAAAATTGCACACTAGCTAGTTTATCAAAAAAAGTCTTGAACATTTTGCTTGTCGAAACTTATTGTCTTTGCAAGATTCGTTGATTCAGCCATTCTTATCGAAAGTCCTGCATTTTTTTTAAGAATATCGAAAGCCAATCTTCACTTCTTGCCCCGGTCTCCCATATAATTTTATTATCAGATATGTACGTATCATCATTTCTAATTTTTCGGTGGAATGTTGTGTAATTATCTCGAGAATTTTTAAGCCATCATCCGGCGAATAAGTAAGGTTTCTGTTGCTCATTTTTATGACGAAAAACTTAAAGTTTTTATTTTTAGATTTTTCCATCGTTCAAGAAACGTTTCCTCCTCTATATTCATCAAACTCTCGAAATGTGAAATAAGGAAATCCGGCGATAACAAGTGAGACCATGCTTGGGTTGTTATTTAAAAACTGTTCTAATTTCTTGCTATATTATTTTTATAAAAATTTGGTATGCCCTCCGAGCTTTGGTGCTGGCCCACTGAATCCTTGAAAGCCAGTTCAGCAATAGTGTTCACTACTCCAAGGCTTTTGGGGGAAAAAACCAGTAAAAACTGATCTGCAATTTTTCTCAATATGGCTTTTGGAATGTAAAACGAAGTCGTTCCAAATGCTTTTGTTATTTTTTTTCATTTTTTTTTCTTTTGTACATTTAAAGTCTCTATGTGGGTTCAATTCTATAGCCTAGCATTTTCAGGATGATATTTTCTTTTGGTTTAAATTTCTTTTTTGTGTAAGTTAAACCTAAATTATCGACCGAAATATACTTCGATAGCCGAATACTGGGCAGTGACAGAAATCCGCTGATTAAGCGGTAATATTTGAAGTGATATTTGTTAATGTTCAATGCCCTTGTTGTTGGATCGGTTAGAACTTCGTACATTAAATTGTTGTAGTTTTGGCCGATTAAATTTTTGTAAATTACAACACCATTTTGAGGTTTTGGGTTTATAACTTGTAGCGTCACATTTTTCAACGGGCACTTCATAAAAGGATCGTTATTTATTATCTTCAAATATGTGGCCCAATAGCGATGCACTTCGTTCGATAGGTGTTTTTTTTTATTTATTTATTTTATATTCTCAGTACTAATACAACTGCCAGATTATTGAGTGGATTTTTTGTCCTTTGAAGAATAATCTTCCGCTTTTTAGTGGAAGCCCTCTTTTATTGATTTGAACTCGTTGTTCGGTTTCATATTTTTCTTTTCTAGAAAAAGGCACACCCATACACAAACTTTCGTTATATTTTTGAATCTAGTTATTATTTTCTGATTTATATTGTAACGTTTATTGAATGAAACGATTCTAAATATTTATTTATTTCAAACTTGAACTGCGGAACATGTTGGGATTAATATCAACTACTCAATGTGATTACGCTCAGCAGAATTACTATTATGTACACCATCTTTTTTTAATTTTTTGCTTATGCACTTTACGTTTGTTAGTATCTGCTGCCAGTTGGTCCATAAATTTTGTCGTTTGTCCATATCATGGGCCGTGTGGCTTCGAGCCATGCGCGGCTTCCGTGGTCAAGAATTTGATTTGTTCACCTCCTAGGTTGAATTCCTGCAATTTGACTAGATTTGCTATCGATCCTCCTAATTCAGTAATATATACTTCAGTATTCAGCAGCATAGCCTTGTTTAATTTGCTAGTCGTGTGCTTCTTGGTTTCTCAATGGTTCCGCTTAGCTGCATATCTTCATTCCATGTGTTGTTTTCTGAAAGATTTTGTAGAGCAGGCTCCTTGCTTGATGAAAGATTATTGACCACTACCTCACTCCATAATAGACCTCGTTCCAAACGTAACTTCTGGTATCCTGTTATTTTGTTTTACATTAGTTGACATATTGGCCATAAAACTAAAATTGCTACTACGTTTTATTATATTTTAATAGCCAAAATGAATCTAGTAACTAATCCTACCACTATATATTATTGTAGATGGCGCTACCTGAATCCCGCTTTGCATTTGTATACATCAATATTTTACAATATACAAACTCATTTAAAACACTAATACACAATAAAAAAATTAATTTTATTAATTTATTACAAAGTCTCACAATTGAATTCAATTATTTTAATAAATAATTTACTTTTTAAATTTAAACAAACAAAGGCTTTAACCATTAAACTACGATAAACTATACATCGAACCCAACCACATAAAAACGTTGCATTTTACACATTTTGGACTTTGGCCGCAATATCTTTGGCTGCGATTAAATGCCTGACATTTCTTGCATTGGAGTATGTGTGTTGTGGTTCTCCTCATTGGTTTGATTTTCACCTTCATGTGAAGGAATCCTTTTATTTCAAAAATGTTTTGAAAATTCTCTTTTTTGACAAAAACTAGCATAATAAGAGGGAGTCCCCTTTTACTGATAGTTTCGTTCCCTTCTTGGACTTCAATTCTCTCTTTTTTAACAATATTCATAGCATCTAGTATATTAAGACCTTTATTTTGTAAGTCTTCCATTATTTCTTTGCTTGAGCAAGTGTCGTGCAAACCTCTTGCCATGACTTTTATAAGTGGGCATGTTTGTTCTCATTCTTAAGCCACTAGTACATTTCAGCATTCAATTTCATAGGTGATGTTCTATAAGTATCTGAGTTTAGAGTATTAATTTTCCAAACGTCATTGTCTAACGCTGTTACCTTAAAATCTTTGTCAGTAACCGATTTTATCAGTGACTGAACTTCTAGGTAACTGGTTACACCCACAATATTTATTGGTGGGGTGGTTTTTCTTCCGGTTGGACTAAATTTGGTGTAATGGTATTAGTAGTAGATTTACTACCTTTTAGTTGATTGGCTTTGGGTAAAAAACTTTTGAATTTGGGCTAGATTGCCCTCTACCATTTAATTGCTCAGCCTCATGTGGCGATTCAGCTTCTCATTTATTGCTCTTGTCAACTATTCGACTTGTCAACTATTCTAAATTTAAATGACACAATGATAGATGCTTCAATGCTTTTAATAATATGTAAAATATGTTAATATACTAAGATTATTTAATAATTATGTTGCAACCGAATTTTAATTTTTTCTAATTATTACACACAACCGTAATTAATGATAATACAAGAAATTTTTTTTCACAACTCTGAATATTACTTGAACTCATAGACCGATACACTTAAGACTAAGATTATTTATGAAAATAATTATGTTGCAACCGAATTTTAATTTTTCCTAATTAATACACACAAGCGTAATTAATGATAATATGTACAAGAAATTTCTTGTCACAACTCTGAATATTACTTGAACTCGTACACCGATACACTTAAAACTAACAATACATATGAAAATAATTATGTTGCAACCGAATTGTAATTTTTCCTAATTAATACACACAACCATAATTTATGATAATACAAGAAAATTCTTGTCACAACTCTGAATATTACTTGAACTCGTACACCGATACAACTAAGACTAGGATTACTTATGAAAATAATTATGTTGCAACCGAATTTTAATTTTTTCTAATTAATACACACAACCGTAATTAATGATAATACAAGAAATTTATTGTCACAACTCTGAATATTACTTGAACTCATACACCAATACACTTAACACTAAGATTACTTATGAAAATAATTATGTTGCAACCGAATTTTAATTTTTCATAATTAATACACACAACCCTAATTAATGATAATACAAGAAAATTCTTGTCACAACTCTGAATATTACTTAAACTTGTACACCGATACAATTAACACTAAGATTATTTATGAAAATAATTTTGTTGCAACCGAATTTTAATTTTTCCTAATTTATACACACAACCATAATTAATGATAATACAAGAAAATTCTTGTCACAACTCTGAATACTACTTTAACTCGTACACCGATACACTTAAGACTAAGATTATTTATGAAAATAATTTTGTTGCAACCGAATTTTAATTTTTCCTAATTAATACACTCAACCGTAACTAATGATAATACAAGAAAATTCTTGTCACAACTCTGAATATTACTTGAACTCGTACACCGATACACTTAAGACTAAGATTACTTATGAAAATAATTATGTTGCAACCGAATTTTAATTTTTCATAATTAATACACACAACCATAATTAATGATAATACAAGAAAATTCTTATCACAACTCTGAATATTACTTTAACTCGTACACCGATACACTTAAGACTCAGATTATTTATGAAAATAATTTTGTTGCAACCGAATTTTAATTTTTCATAATTAATACACACAACCGTAACTAATGATAATACAAGAAATTTCTTGTCACAACTCTGAATATTACTTGAACGAGTACTACCGAGGGAGGACACACATATTGTTTATTTTAGAATGATTTACTTCACGAAGGTATTTTGCCTTTGTCATAATGTAGTGTTATAATTCTGTTTGGGCGTTGGTTATCGTTGTAGTCGCATACATCAATTGTATGACCGTTTAACTGTATTTCATTTTTTGGATCATTTTCTATCTGCTCCTTTTGTGCCTTTGTTGTTCTCTTAATTTATGCTTGCTGCTGAATTTTAATGCAGCTGTATCGAATTCATAGCCATTATTTTTGGTATGATGGCCCTGGTAATGGTTTCTAAACATCGAAACATGTCGTTTACATTATTTGTAAACACTGAGTTCATTATATTGTTAAATTGGTGCATTAATTGTAATGCATTCTAAAAATTCGGACTCGGAATCGGTCTAAATCGGAATTATAATGATTCGCTGATCTCCTTAGAAAAGATATTATATTTTTGGTACTATGGTAGGATTTTCTGGATTCACTGTTACGAAAAATTCAGACAGGACGCTTCCCTCAAATTTTCACGCTTGCAGTTCGGTGTCTTCAAATTTTGTCGGTTTTCTTTTTTTTTATGTGGCCGCTATATGTCGCATGCTTACTGTATAATTCTAAATGAATAGGGGGGAATATGCACTGAGAGAAATGTTACTGTCGCATTGATAAAATGAAATTGTAATTTTGCCTATAGTTGCGATCTATTATATTGTAAATACGACTGTCAAATTCCAAGAATTTTTATGTATATGATAATACTTAATCACTATGATGAGAAATATATGTATCTAGAAATTATTCTCTGCACTGACAATTTGATAAATAAATGTTAACATATTGATAGTAATATTTTTCAATAACATACATCTATTCTATCAAAATTATTTTAGATTTTTAGGATTATCTATTTTACAATACATACTATAAACATGATAGCGCATATTATTCATATGAAAGGAATATTATAAATACTGAATAGTTGTTGTGTATAGACTATTTCTTACATTGATAAATTCATTAGTAATTATCGATAGTAAATTTTATCAATATGGTAAGATAATGATATCAAAATTATGTTTGATAGAAATGTTGATCTATTTTTTAACATTTACCATCAATATGATAGCGTACATTGTTGGTATGAAGGAATACTATTAATGTAATGGTACTAAACGACGAAATACGAAACAGAATACGAAAAATGCTGACCACATTAAATTGGTTATACGAGTATAGTCAAACGCAGTATTATCGTCTTCATATCTACATGGGTTTAGATTTATGCAAAAATTTTAATTAAATTTATTTGTTTAGTATCAGTTTAATCTGTTTATTGTGCGTGTTATTACACAATTAATTTGTGGTATGCTAAGCAGTGAAATTCGTTGTAAGTTAAATTAGTGCGTCTGAATTACATTTAAAAAAATATTTGTGTTAAAATAAAATATTTATTTTATTGGAGTTCCGTTAGAATTTCCTGGTTTTTCGTGTTCATTTTTATTTTCAAATGATTTGTTTTAAGTGCAAAAGAAATTTTTGCGATATATCTCAATTGAAACATCATTTTAAGGTATGGCATAATCTTACATATTGTTCTTGGTATGAATGTGCTGAGGGCTCCTGTATTCAAGAGTTTCACGGCTTCAATGTTTTTAAACGACATTTAAGCCGTATACATAACAATATAGTTAGTCATGCCAGTCCTTTTCAACCTGAACTACATCCACCACAAAAAGATTCATTACCTACAAATGAATTAGTTTCAAGCCACACGGGTAGTGGGTCTTTAGATAATTTATTGATCGAACAGCCATTAAACGTTTCAGAAAATAATTTAATTCCATTTTCTAGTAATATTAACCAAGCCGCATTAGAAGTCAGTCTTGCCCTACATAGCTCTAACAGATTTGCTTTAAAAGATATTGAAATGGTCCAAAATTTAATTACAACGAAAATTTTAAATCCTTTACAAAATAATATGGCAACAAGATTACTGAGTTTAACTAACGATACGTTAGTAAAACAGGAAATTACTGAAGTACTGCAATCTTTATCAGATCCATTCAAAAGTTGCAATACTCAATATAAACTCTTCGAGAAATTACGAAAATTAGATTTATTAGATCAGTTTCTCGTTTTTACGATAAATAATTCCGTAAACTACAAATATGTCAATGGCGAAGCCAATTACGACGAAATAAAAAACTGTGGTGTTTTATTTCCAATTAAATTTCAATTACGTAAAATGTTCGAAACAGGCAAATTTAATTTATCTAAATTCATTGTGCGTAATTCATACAAAAATGTTAATGGAATTTCAAGTTTTTTCGAAGGAAAGCTTTGGCAGCGCCGCTTAGAACAATTTAAAAATAAAACATGTATCCCATATTTTTTATATTTTGACGACTTCGAAATAAATAATCCTCTCGGATCCCATACTGAAAAAGTTACTGGAATCTACTATGGATTTCCAGATAGAAGATGTTCCAAGTTACAATATATTTCCTGTGCGGGTCTGATAAAGTCTTCAGATATGAAGCAATACGGTACAAATGCATGCATAAAGCGATTAATATTTGAATTGAAAGAACTAGAAGAAGAAGGAATTAATATATTTAGTGAAAATTGTCATACAAAAATTAATTTTGTGCTGGGCTTAATTATCGGGGATAACTTAGGCGTAAACACTATATTAGAATTTGCAAAATCTTTTTCTGCAAATTTTTTCTGTAGATTTTGTTATCTCCCTAAATCCACGACACAAACTACATGCGTGGAACTAGTTACTTCTTTACGTAACATTGAAAATTACAGAAAACATTTGACCTTGGAGTCTAACGATAGGTGCGGAATTTCAACTAACTCTTTATTTAACGATATACCTTCTTTTCATGTAACTGAGAACTTCTCAGTTGACTTGATGCATGATGTCTTTGAGGGCGTGTGTCATTACGATGTTTGTCATATTTTAAAGAATTTTATTGAAAAAAAATATTTTAACTTACAAAAGCTGAATGAAAGAAAAATTACATTCAATTACGGTGCAATAAGCATTGGAAATTTTTCTAAACGTATTGAAATGCACCACATTGATAGAAATCATTTACAAATGAGTGCAAGCGAAATGAAGTGTTTTGTTTTCTATTTACCACTTATAATTGGTGATTTAGTTCCAGTAACCGATCCTGTCTGGAAATTTTTATTATGCTTAATTGAATTAATAGATTTGCTGTTGTCTAGTTATTTTACTTCAGACATGTTAAACCATCTTAAAATCATTGTTAAAAAACACAACTCCCTATACATATCACTTTTCAATGACACTTTAAAACCGAAATTTCATTTTCTGACGCATTATCCTACAATAATAGAGCAATCTGGTCCGCCCAAATATTTCTGGTGTTTCCGCTATGAAGCGAAACACAGAGAGTTTAAAACATATGCCCGTTCTTCGTCAAACAGAATAAACGTTCTAGTTAGTTTTGCCAAAAAAATTCAACTTAAGTTTGCCGAATTTCTACTCCAACCAATTGAGGAAAACATAATAATAAGTGAGAGGCACAGATTAATTGGCTACTCAAATATAAAAGTTGCAAGTTTATTTTCATTTGATAAAATGTCGGCTTACTCAGAGGTTGAATATAAAGGAACCACATATAAATCTGGGTATTTTTTATCAAACAAAATACAAGATAAAATTCATTTATATCAAATTCTTGCAATACTTATAATTGATCAATTTAGGGCGCTATTAAGTTTAAATGAAATTTTGATTAAAAGATTTAATAGACATCTACTTGCATTTGAAATTGATAAAGAGAATCTCACTATTTCAAATAACTTGATATATGATATAAACCGTTTCAAATCACCACCATTTAATTCGCATACAACTGTGAATAACACTCGGTATTTCCGTGTACCGCCCGATTTTTAAGACCGTTTCTTTAAGAAACCCTATTTTGCAAACCTTCAAATCCACTTTAAGAAACCATAAATGTTTTTTTAAGATCAAGTATAATAGTAATTTAGAAGAAATTCGGACCAAGCGAAATTAAAAAATAAAATATCAAAAATCAGTAACGTTTTATTAAGCTGAGTAAAATATCATGGAGGAAAACACAGTTCCTTGCGAACCAACTAGTTTTGAACTAGGATCGTCACCGCCAGTTATTAAATATATAGTGACCGATTCAAACACAAATTTATTGAATCTGGTAAATAATTACGAGTATCAAGGACATCAAAATACATTACAAATTGTTGGGCCCATAATTCAAGGCAAAGAAAAAGATGAGCTTAAAAAAGTATTAGCCGAATTGAGATGTGAGTTTCTGTTTGAAATGTTTCTAGGTGCGTATATAAATTTGTCTTTGTGGTTGATTTAAATTTTCATTTCTGACAATTTATTTTTTTACCAATCTAGAAGAATCGATTAATGTAGATGCCCTTCGCAATATGGAGAGGGATCATCTCATGCTATTATGTTGGAAAAACAAAATTAACGTAGGAACAATGATAACAGTAGAGCAACAACTTAAGTTATGGAAAGCCAAAATCGCAGGTGAAAATAGTACGGACGAAATAAATGTCGATGGTTCCCAAAGAAGTTCCAGTGGAAGCGGTGGTACTTCCAGTTCAATTAATTTGGACAGTATTTTAGAAGATACCAGTGCCGGTAAAAAAATTGTAGAAAACTACCTGAAAGATCCAACATTTACAGACGCTTCAAGGACAGTTCTTCTCACGCTTATAACGAACTATTTTGAAGTGCACGGGAAGAAAATGACTGCTGACAATGCTAAGTCATTATCAGAGGAAATTGTTAGAAAATTTCCATCTGAAGAGATTGTAAGTTGTCTCCAAATGTTGTGCACATTAAATATTTTAAACATTTTTTGAAAGCTGATAGTCCTTAAATGATAGAATTATTTATAAATTATTTTTTTTATTTTCAGGGAACGTATTATGTCAAACAATCGGGGAAGAAAATGGTGTGTAAATTGTACAATAAGTATTTTAATTCTCAGCGGCTTTTAAAAGAATCCGGAATAATAGAAAAAAGACCCCATTCTCCTGGTGGAAGTAAGAAAGTATATGTTCGGAATTCCAAGGCTAACGAAATAGGTATTTTAATTCTCGACACCAAAAAATAATTTAAATTAAACAAAGTTTAATATTAGACGAACAAATATATCAGTAAAATTTAGTTATTATTTTTTCGGAATACTAAGATTAATATACATATTAACATAATACTAATTCCAGAAATTGAAGGTGATATTGAGGAGGACCTGGCAGCTATTAAGCAAGAAAATTGTAATTTTTCCGAGCTTGAAGTTTATTGGCGACGGACTTGTGGCTATAGAATTAAGGATATTCATAGTATAAGTCTTAACGGGAAAAACACGACATCTGAAATATTTAGTGCCTGGTATAGTTATAAATCTAGTTTGGGATATAAATTGGTAATTTACTTTTTAAACTAAACATTGACTCATTTCATTAGTTTCGATTTATATATTTCAGATATCAATTGATTACACACATTTATACGGTGCTATTAAATTTAACGACAGATTTACAACAAGTCGTGACAAATTACTGAATTTAATACAACCGAAGCTTAAAGATCAAAGTATGAAACATTTAGTTTCCGAAATAAATTCAGCTGATGTCACTGAAAGTAAGTAAAAAACTGATACGCCAACCACAATATGTGGAACTTATTGCGATGGCTGTCATATTTTCGTTTCCATCTTAAATATAAAAGGAATAAAAGTTTTTTAAATTATGGGCGCCGATTATTGAACTCGGCGGATTTACTGCCGTGAGTCCAAATACCGATATTCGATAACTGTTGCATTGAAAACTCTTTTCGCTAACTATTCGTAATATTTATGCTGCAGATTTTGAACGAACTTTTATTTGATTTTTATGAAAATAAAACTAGTATTTGTTTTTAATTTTTTTTATGATCGAGAGTTTGGACTCCGCTATAGTAAATCCTCAGTAAAACCGCATTTCGCGTATTGTTGAAACTTATAAAATTTTAAATTGCTACATTTACCTTCTTTTCAGATCAGAAAAATCTGTATGTGATTTATCTTCTTCATCATTTGATACCTCCAGTATCAAGGACTATGGTAGAAAATCCCGATTCGTCTAAACAAACATGTTTGAAATTTTCAATCAAAGATTCCCAAAATTCAATGTTTATATTTGGAGAATCGGTATTGGAATGTGAAGAGAAAATAGAAAAACTAAAGGATTCTAAAATGCCTGTTCAACCGTTTATCATCGTGCTTGGGACTTTACATAATTCAAAATCATTTATAATATATTTTGATGAAGTTCGATACAAATTTAATTGCATTTTACAGGCTGTAGACGCGTGCTTCAAGATATTTATGCTATTTAACTTGCAGTATCCAGTAGCATCTATTTTAGTATGGAATTTTATTCAAAAGTTTTTCTACGGTATTGAAACAGAATTTGATAAAACTCATCCCAATATTAATTTAATAATTCAGAAACTCGCTGATAAAAATTAACTTTTGTATTAATATTATTCCTTATAATTTCGTTATAATTTAGTTTTCAATGAAGTTGAAATGAAGTTGTACAATACATTTATAATTATTATTAGTCGATAAGAATAAAGAGATTTGGTTTATTGAATTATTTTATGCTTTTATTTATCAATTTAATTTTGAGAAACGCTTGAGTTATGCGAAGACCATCGCTATCCCATTGAACGAACTGCTATCTAAATGACAACTAATAACTATTATAATTGATAAAATGTCCATGGAATTGATCGATTTAGTTATTACATATACGAAATTTTATTTTTTATTTGAAAATATAGACCATCATATAGAAAGTACATATTTTGAAACTGTTCATATAAATGAATTGTTATATCTATATGATAGTTTCAATATAAAACATTCTATCAATATGAAACACTGGTCGGTTTTTATAATTGATTTTCAATCAATGTGATGATCTGCTGTCAAAGAAAATATAGTCCAAATTTAATGATTTATTCTATCGTATTAATCGAAATCACGATCGGTTCATTATTAATAGTATTTTTATGACTACGATTGTATTTTTTTCAATATGACTGGATTTTTCTCTCAGTGTGGTGTCGGTAAGTACTGACTTTCTTTTACCACACGTGATATCGGAAGCGAAAACTTAAACTTACCGGACCTTCGAATTAAATTTCAGAAAACCATCAAGACCAACCCTTGTTGGCTAAAAAATTCTTATTTAAATTTTTTAATTCTCCCAACTTTTCAACACATTGCAAAAATTGGAAAGCCTTCCGATTCACTGGAGGGACTGTAGGGATAACGGATTTTGGTAAAATAATGTTTTTTCTTTATTAAAACTCGTTATTTTCGGTTAAATTTAAAAAACTATCTGAACTAATTTTATTTTAAATTAAATTTACAATCTTTTTGCCTGCCATTTCCGAATTTATGGATAAAGGTTAGGTATAAAGTTTCATACCCATCAATCAATCCGTCTACGATTAAAGGCTTTGATCAAACCTTAAACCCCAAATCGCCAAATGATTTTCTTGAATTTTTTGATGCCTTCGAATTCTAAAGTAGTTTAGGAAAGTAAATAGTACCATTTTATTATTTGATAAAAAAATTATTAATATCGCCTCTAGTAAGGAAATCACCACAAAACATCTTCCCCCTGAAAAAAAAAACTTTTAAGAATAAATTAGAGAGAAAGTTTTTAGATGACAGAAATTCCTTATCCTCTCCTTATTAACGAAATACAGGGTGGACCATCTACAGGTTTGTTTAACACTTTTCTGAATGACTTGCTTGAAATTTTGAAAGCTCATCAGTCTGATATTCCGCGTCACGAAACAATCATGTTTTTGCTTGAGGAGCGTTTCGAAATATTGAAGACTTATTTTCAAAGACAATGTTGTGTAAACATTATTCCCCTGAAAAAAAAAACTTTAAAAATGTTATACCTTGAGCTTTATTTAAATTAGTTGACAGAAATCCCTTATCCTCTCCTTCCAATAGCGAAGCATATCTTTCAACAGAAATGCTGCTATACGTGCGAAATAAATGTCGAAAAATAAAAATCGTTAATTTTAAACCCCTTAAAGATGTTACAATTGTTTTTGTTTGTTTTGAATGTAATTAATTACAATATAATAAATAATTAATAATTTTTTTTTTCTTCATTGATACAATAAAATTTTCAAATCTTTTTTCAATTAACGTGTTGTTCCATTGAATAATGGATTACTTACAACTGACTTAAAATTACTTTACATAAAATTACCCTGCATTATGAGAAATGCACGTCTCATGTTCACCTGTTGAACTGTGAGAAACGTTTCGCTGCCATGTGAAAACTATTCCTCTTTTAAATTCGAAAGTTTGCATTTCAACAAATTTAGAATTTTTTTTTTTTTAGTATTAAAGCTTTGCCATCAATTCTGGGGCCGAAGCACTCCCAACTCTTTCGCAGTTCGCTTTGTCGAATGAATCGAGTGCGGTTATATCCATTAATGGATCTTTCAAGAAGTTCCTCGTCCATTTACTTTACTTTTGTAGGGGGAAGTTTTAAAAATACTATGTTTAACCCAACTTCCAACATGGATGTTATTGAATTCGAATTAAGGGATCTTTCATTAAAGAAGAAGAAAATTACTCTTAGAGGATTTTTAATGTCTTCCGCTGCTTTAGATTTTACTAGTATGCAGAAAGCGAGTTTACTGAGCATGGCATTTGCAGTTAGTGTCAGTTTATTTCCTGTTGAATATATTTTTTTTTTATTTCTATACCAACTCTATTTTTATTATAAATAAAATACTAGTACAACATTATTAAAACTAAGAAAGGTTTGATGGTAAGATAAGTGAACCATTGAATTAAATAGATCACGTGACTGTTCCTCTGATTCCAAATTACAATAAAATATTTAACAAATTAAATTATATATTAAATCCTCCTAAAATTCCATATTTTCATGTAAAATAGTATGGGGGTTGAGATACCGTTTAAAGAAATTTATTATGTCCGCACGTGTCTGTCCTCCTCTCTTAAAATCGAAGTCAGAGGCTTCGCTAATAAAATGCCTAGAAATGATCATAGTTCTTTCACATTTCTACGTTTTCATCCCATCTTTCAAAATTCTACCTCATCCCTAAAAAAATAAAGATTTTCTGTTTTTTGTGTTTCGTGATTTCTATTGCCGGTTTAATGAATTTACCAAATAAAATAAATTCGAGTCAATTGGAATTTTCTCCTGATTTATTGCGTTAATTTCGTGTCTGTTTATATTTAGTGATTCATACGGGTCAAGTTTCCAGGCGTTTTGAATTGTTTTGATTAGTTTAGAGTTCCTGATATCCACTCGGTGATTATTATTATTCATCATTTGTTGGGCCACACTATTTCTTGTATCTTTATTTGTTGCAGCGTGTTCGTGTTCCTGAAGACGTTTGTGAAATGCCCTGGTTATCTAGGCAATGTATTTGCTGTTGCATTCCGTGCAGAAAATTTGATAGATTTCAGAGCTTGATGATGATAGTGTTGAATCTTTGTACGTGCTGATACATGATCCAATGTTATCACTTTGAGTGACTCTTTCAATGTAGAATTTTTTTTTAACATATTCTGCATTTTGTTGTTGATGGATGGGGAAAACGACACAGATCCGTTTTGTGCTACCAATCGGTTCGGTCTCGCTCGTCAGCGTAGTCTGTTTATTAAGGTGTTATTTACGTCTATTTATGTCCAAGACCTTTTTAATTAAATTTGTATCAAATCCATTTATTCGTGGGATGCTTGTTTTATGTGTTTTTCTTCTAGTATGAATTCAGGGGTGGATAAAGGTAAAGTATGTAGGCGGTGGACCATTGAATGGGAAGCAGCTTTTTTGTGAGCTCTACTGTTGTGTGAGTCTATTGTGATAAATCTTCTCGTACTTGTCGTCTTACGGTGAACACCAAATTCTAATGTTCCGTCCTTTCTTACTACCTTAACATCTACGAAAGGTAGGATTCCGTTTTCTTCTATTTAATGTGTGAATTTGGTGGTTTCATATTGCAAATTCACCAGATTTATTATTTGGTTCTGTTCAGAATTTTTAACGATTGCACACGCATCGTCGACACATCTTTATTAGATGATAGGAAAGAAAATGCAGGAGCTGGCATCTTCCTCAAATTTGCTCTAGAAAACGTTACTGAGGTACGGCTACTTTGTTTCTCATACACGTCCCGAAGATATGTACTTAGTACGTTCCTCTAAACTGAAAGAATCTTTGCTTCATCAATATTTCGGCAACTTTTCGATAAATCTCGATTTTGTTAGTATCGATGTTCAAGTGTTTCAC
Organism: Nephrotoma flavescens; assembly: GCA_932526605.1. Taxonomy (NCBI): domain Eukaryota; kingdom Metazoa; phylum Arthropoda; class Insecta; order Diptera; family Tipulidae; genus Nephrotoma; species Nephrotoma flavescens. The sequence goes on along the minus strand of CAKOBK010000369.1, from coordinate 251,318 downwards.
ATGATCGACCATACAATTAATTGCGATATCGGCCGGGACGTTCGGGTACAGTACCGTCACATCGAAGGAAACCATAATTTTTTCTTCAGTCAGGGATATATCTTTGATTTTTTTAACAGACTCGATCTTCTTCTTGATGTACATTCCACATGGTTTTTGTACCTTGCTGTGTTCCGCGGCAAGCCAGGTTGAGAGTCTCTCCATTGGTGTGTTGATGTTTGATGGGACTTTAAGATTGGCCATGTTCGGATTGTCTTGTATTTGTTATTCGTCCGAACGAAAAAAATAAAAAATATTTTGTACTTTTCGAAAACTCTGTATATCAACTATCAAGTTCTCCTTGTAGTAATTCGACAATAATTTAAGGTGAAGATAGTAAATTTTCTAATCTTGTTTCGCGAGTTGAGTATATCTGTACTTTAACTGGTGTTTAATGCGAAATTGGCTGCCATATTGCATTGTTGATTTACCTTGTCTAAATTTGTTTTTTATTTTCACTCTGGCGGGGTCTGGTATAGATTGTTCTTCAATTTTTTTTTTAATAGTAGCATTCGACAGTCATTTATAAAAAAAAAGGATAATTTCCAAAAACACATCCGAATGAATATTCAACGAATGAACACCAATTTGGGAGCTTAAATTTGATTGAATTTATTATGAGACTTCTAATCTTGTCTGTCCATAATAAAAAACTATATAAAAAAAATTTAAAAAAAATAATAATAAAACAAAAAAAAATGCATATAAGCACAAAAAAAAGGATAATTTCCAAAAACACTTCTCTAGTCTTGTCTGTCCATAATAAAAAAACATATAAAAAAAATAATAAACATAAAATAATTAAAAAAATGCATATAAAGCAAAAAGAAAAAAAAAGAAAACAATGGAATTTGAAGTGTTGATGCAAGTGGATGAACGTTATAAACGTAATGGCAACATAAAAAACCCGATCAAACTGATGATCAAATCTGTAAATGGCTTTATTGTCAAACAGAAGAAAAGTCAGACAGAAAATAAACGGAGAGACTCTCAACCTGGCTTGCCGCGGAACTCAGCAAGCTTCTTTCAGTATAGAATCAGTATAGGTACTATGAACATATCTTCGGGGCGTGTATGAGAAAAAATAGAACCGTACCGCAGGAACGTTTTCATGAGCAAATTTGAGGGAAATATCAGCTCCTTCAATTTGTTCCCTACTATCTGACTAAAATATATTCGACGATGTGTTTCTGAACAGAACCAAATACTTAATATGTTGAATTCGCAATATGAAACCACTAAATTCACACATTAAATAGAATAAAACAGAAACCTACCTTTCTTAGATGTTAAGGTAATAAGAAAAAATGAACAATTAGAATTTGGTAATCATCGTAAGGCGACAAATACGAGAAGATGTATCACAACAGACTCACACCACAGCGGAGCTCACAAAAAACTGTTTTCCACACAATGGCCCACCGCCTACATACTTTACCTTTATCCACCGCTGAATTCAGTCTAGCAAAAAAACACATAAAACAACCAGTCCACGCATAAATGGACTTGGTACAAATTTCATTAAAAATATCTTGGACATAAATAAACGTAGACAACACCTTATAATACGCATACTACGCTAACGAATGGGACCGATCCGACTGGTAGCACTAAACGGATATGTGTCATTTTCCCCCACCGATCACCAACAAAATGCAGAATACGTTAAAAAAAATTCTACATTGAAATAGTCACTAAAAGTGATAATATTGGATCATGTATCAGCACGTACAAATATTCAACACTATCATCATCAAGCTCTGAAATCTATCAAATTTTCTGAACGGAATGCAACAGCAAATACATTGGCCAGATAACCAGGGCGTTCCACAAACGTCTTCAGGAACACGAACACGCTGCAACAAATAAAGATACGAGAAAGAGTGTGGCCCAACAAATGATGAATAAAAATAATCACCGCGTGGTTATCACGAACTCCAAACTAATCAAAACAATTCAAAACGCCTGGAAACTTGACGCGTATGAATCACTAAATATAAACAGACACGAAATTAACGCAATAAATCAGGAGAAAATTCCAATTGACTCGAATTTATTTTATTTGGTAAATTCGCTAAACCGGCAATAGAAATCACGAAACACAAAAAATAGAAAATCTCTACATTCATTCCACTTGCAACTTCAAATTCCATTTTCGGAAATTATCTGCGATTTTATAAATGACACTTAGAGTAAATATGCACCTGTTTGTACAACACAGTAAAAAAATTTATCATACAAAATCGGGGGTGGGATGTTGAACATGAAATTTCTTCGCTTTTCAAATTTGCTTTCGATTATTCGAATAAGTATAGAGACTGCAATGCGAAGCAATGGAATTTAAATAGGAAAACGTTAAATTTTACCTGTGAACAAAGACATAAATTGTGATGTTATGATACAACATCCCACCCCTGTTGTGTAATTTTTTTCTTTTTTGCTTTGGTATGTAATTCTATTAACCATTGTATTTTTTATGACAAGCATTTATTTATGACATGCATTTATGTACCTTTTATTTAGTTAGTACATAACATGCAACTATTTTTAGTTAAAAAAACAATAAAAAAAAATCTGAAGATAATCATGCAACGTAATTTAAATTTTATTCGTGAAGAGATATAAGTTATAAGATATATCCCACCCCTGTTGTATATTTTTTTTTTCTTTTTCCTTTGTTATTTTTCATTTAAAGCCAAGCATTTATGTACCTTATATATAGTTAGTACATAACATGCAACTATTTACAAAAAAAATAAAAAAAAAATCTGAGAGGCAACGTAATTTAAATGGAAAAACGTTAAATTAAATTGTGATGTTATGATACAACATCAAACCCCTGTTGCATAATTTTTTCTTTTTTGAATTGTTTTGTAATCCTAGTGTTCTAATTCTTCTATTCTCTTGTTTTTTTTTTATTTATTGACAAGCATTTATGTACCTTATATATAGTTAGTACATAGCTAACATGCAACTATTTTTAGTTAAAAAGAGACTAAAAAAAAATATAAAGATAATCAGGTCGCGCAGTGAGCGAAAACGTATAACTAATTATAATATCAAAAACTTAAAGTGTGATTTTAATTAGTTCATGGTTTTATTAAGAAGAAGATTGTGATTGTATTGTTGTAACTAACTGATAATTGAAAACTACGGCGACTCTGCTGTATATTAAGCTGAATTATTATTTTGATTTTTTTTAGATTTTACGATATAATCTCGTTTTAAATAATTTTGAACATGACTTTTATCTTAACCTTATCAAAATTATAAAGACATATATTATATATTTTGAAAAGACTCGCCAGTAGATCACTGAAATTAATAAACGGAGCTGCATGTCCTTGTCGTCGTTTATTGTACCGAAAAAAAATCGTCGATTTGCTCTCGTACATTTTTCACTTAACAGTTCACTTTTATAAAACTTTTTGTTCTAGAAAATTAAAAAGATTATATTTTAATTAACACAATGATTTTAAGGAATCATGAAACACTGCTTTTATGCCAGTTAACTTGTTGGTATGCTCCTGATTTTCCTTTTGAAAATCGTACCAACTGCGCCAAATTGAAAAGAAGATTTAAAAAGAGCTCATTTATCTCAGGAATGGGGTATCCGCCCGCAATGGTAATATCCTTTATTTTGCGATAGTCTATCATCATTCGGTATTTCTTCTCTCCTGATGCGTGAAGAAGTTCAGCATGACAGCTTGAGGCTGCCGGAGTACCGAAGGGAGACCGTGTAGATTTTACGGTCGTCCACGAATGGACAACACATATAGTGGACTCACTACCGACCCTGTGGATGTCCTGCCAATTGGATGTGAAGGGAGTGCTTTATATTTTGTTTACTAACACTTTTTTGTTATATAACTCTTCACTCAGCTTCTGGTTTTATTCTAATTTTATTGTTTTATTGTTAACTCAATATCTTTCTCAACAAAAAAAAAAAAAAACCCCCGAAATATTATGAGACATAAAACACATAAAATGAAGAAAGTTGGCCTTTTCACTTCAAAAAAATTAATTTGATTATTTTTCGTAATTCTTTAGTATTTCACATTAACAAAAATCTATTTTCATTTATTTTTTCTCCCTACTTTTTGCCTACTTTATTTGCCGTAACCACTTGGCGAAACACACTAACATTTAAACACTTTTAATTAAAAAATTTGTCCAAATCACTCGATTGTTTTCGACTTGTTAGGTCATATCAGGGGCGGTATGTTATACCATCACTTCGAATCGAAAGTCGAATGGCGGTTTGTTGTATCATTTTCGAATCGCGATAATTGATAAAGTTTCATCATTTAAAACCAAAGTAATAATAAATGTAGCTGACATTTCATTCTAGAAAAAAAATTGCAAGATAAAAAAACGATAAAAGTCGAAAATGATACTTTCACTTTTTCGGTTCGACATTTTTCGACTCGAAGTACAACATACCGCCCCAGGAGTGAATTTTATAATTTTACAAAAAACTATGGCAAATTGTTCGAAAAAAAAAATTTAAAGCTTGTAGGCTTTTTTCATCACCTACTTACTTGTTTTTTTTAGATTACTCGTAAAGTAATGATGTTTTTGTAATTTTATTGTGATTTCCTTCTTTTAAAAAGGACCTAACCTGAATATTACTTTCCGAGTAATGATATGATATGATATGATTGAGGCGTACAGGCCAGCCATAACGGCGATCCTAGGTACGTTACCATAATCCTGAAATATCAACAATCAAATAACAAATTATATCTGAATGCGAATTATATTTCAGCATCATGCGGGCCCAGGCCCTGCCTAGTTCCTTAACAGATAAGGTTATTTAGGAAAGGATGTTAGTCACAGAAACGACTAGGGCGAACCGCAGCAAAGTCATTTTCTAACTACTTAAATATATTAAAATGTTAGTTACAAATAAATTCACACTCTAGAGTAGATTTTGTTAGTTTATTAATTTGGGTTAGCTGTGGTTGTGGTAAAGGATACTAATACTCATCATATGTATTAGGCATCAGTCATAATAGACTGGTTAGGTTATTTAATTCACATCTACGGGTCATCTCATCATATGCTGTTTGTAACCTTATTTTACCCTATCTTCCCACCCAACACCATCTAACCGAGGGATTTCACGTTCGTAAATACTCGACAGCATTATCATACATATGATGACCTAAATATTCCGTTGCTATTGTAAAACAATTAAATTGAAATTCGGTATTGTCATTAAGCTACCTATATTTAAATTCATCCAACTAAAAGCAGGGTTGATTTATATCTAACATTCACACACTTCACTAAAACATAACCTGAATTCAACAAGAAAGATCATCGAAAAACAACATTCCATGGCAAAAGGTCTTTGGATCGTTAACATATTTGATTATATTGAGTTTATCCTCAAAGCGTAAATAATTAAATAGACCCCCTGATCAAGAATGTTGCAATCACAATCTTCCCTGACCTTCCGGTATGTTTAAAAAATTATAATAATAATAAAATAAATTGAATTATATTTGCCGACAACTTTATTGTTTCTTTAAAGTCAGGACTTTCGACAAAATTTCAATTTATAGAATTTATTTAAAGTAAGGAACAAATTTAATTTAAGAACACAACATATTCTAGAAAAATCTCGAGCCTAGAACACACGTTTTAATAAGAACAAAAATAAAATTCGTAAATCGAATCCTTTTCCCGTAAGCAGAGATTTTTCGTTCACCGGGATTGGTGTAATCAAAATAAAACAGAGTTCAATGTATATGTACAACAATTTATGAGCCAAATGTACGTACTAGTACTAGAGTACAACAATAACAAAAGTTTAAGTAGTTTAAAACAAAACAAAAAAAATTTATGATCGCAAAACAAAATTTGGGAAAATAAAATCGTAAGCAAGAGACACAAATATGGTATGGTACACCAAACACACGCAACGAAACCTTATAATTACAACTGAGTGCGTACAATGTACATTCATGTTCAAATCCAAAACCAACAACATTGTTTTTGCTTGTTGGTTTTGTCGCAAGTCGCAATTGCAATACTTGCAAATATGTATGTGCAAAATTTATTTTTATAGTATATGTATATTCTCAGGCTAATACGTATGTACACAGATTATAATATATGACAAACGCATTTACAAGAAAACACATAGCAAAATACATTAATTAATATAAAAACAAAATCAAAAACTTCTCTTTCAAATCCATAAGTTCCACGTGCACGCATTGATCTGAATATTACTTTCCGAGTAATCTACAAAAAAAAATTGCTTTTAAATAAATTTAAGCAAAACAAAAATTTAAAAATTAATCAGTGTCTTAATATTAATTAAATTATAATAATTAATTTCAATTAATAATTTTTTAAATTTATTTTAAAATTTTATTACAATATGAGTATTAATAATATTAATACTTTTAACAGTGTAGTTTGTATAGTAATACTGTTTTGTAAAATTTGCAAATTAAACATTTGTGCTAGACATTTGCAGATACAAATTTAATCAGGTTTCAATCAAAATAATAATGAAATCTAGCAATGATTCGAATCAAATAATTTTTACACTTTACAAATTTTATTTTGATTTATTTCTTTTAAAAAATTTTAATTTTTACGTTTGCTTATAATTTCAAAGAGAGTTTTATAATTTTACAAAAAATATGACTTTTAAAATTTAGTTGTATCAAAAAAATTGTTATAAACTAATCATAACTTTACTTACAAAATAATATATAGTCTATTTTTTGAACTATCTTTGAAAGATTATTGAATAATTTTTTTTAAGCTTGTAGGCTTCTTCCATCACCTACTCGTTTTTTTGATATTTTTGTAATTTTATTGTGATTTCCTTCTTTTAAAAAGGGCATAATGTGATTACTACTTTCCGAGTAATCTGAAAAAAAGAAATAAAAATAAATCATAGTTTTAACTAGCTTACTTTACCAAAGTGAACAATTAACACGATCTGTACAAAGTGTTGATGATCCCCAAGAATTACATTTGATATTACCATTATTTTAAAATTATTAATAAGTTAAGAATAAATTAAAATATTCTTTAAAAATTCCCTTTTTAATAAACTTAACCAAAACAAATATTTAAAAAATAATCAGTGTCTTAATATTAATTATGTTATAATAATTAAATTTTAAATAATAATTCTTCAAAGTTTTAAAAATTTAATATTAATATTAATAGTTTTAGCAGTGTAGTTTGTATAGTAATACTTAAATATAATTTGCAAATTATTAAACATTTCTGCTAGACATTTGCAGATACAAATAATTTTAACTGTTTTTTCAAATTTTGAATTTTTTCAAAATATGTTTACTACACTTTTTTAAAGCTTGTAGGTTTTTCCATCACCTACTTGTTTTTTTTAGATTACTCGTATAGTAATGATGTTTTTGTAATTTTATTGTGATTCCCTTATTTTAAAAAGATTTTAATTTTGTTTATAATTACTTTCCGAGTAATCTACAAAAAAAATAATCCTTAAATTTAACCAAAACAAATTTTTAAAAAATAATCAATGTCTTAATATTAATTATATTATAATAATTAGATTTTAATTAAAAATTCTTTAAATTTATTTAAAAATTGTATTTCAATACAAATGTTAATAATATTAATATGTACTTTTAACAGTGTAGTTTTTATAGTAAAATTTTTTCAAAATATTTATACTACTAAACTGTTTTAAGGTTTTCTTTATTTAAAAAAAAAAATACTGAAAAAGAGCAATCAAATTGCTAAAGGCGTAGTTTTAAGTAGCATATACTTTTATGTATTTTCAATGTCCTACCAAACTTATCAATTAGAGTTACATCGTTTATATAATCAAACCGAGCGAGGGTGCAGTACGAGATAATCATTTTGTTTTGATTAGGGTCATGTCAATGTGATTTTACATAGAGCAATGAACGAGTATTTCTGTGAATATGAGCACTGCGACACCAAACACCATTAAATATTTGATCGATGCAGAATCTCGAAAAAATTTTAAAACCTGTTCCGGGTAAATTTCTGGAGAACTCCACCGAACAGTGTCAAACGATATTTGAAAACACTACTTTGAAAAAATTTGTGGAGTTTTGAAAGAGCCTAAGAACGAATATAACTGATAACATGAAGCGTATTAAAGATTTACGGAGCAACCGCATATTATGAATATTAACCAGTATCAGAACGCAAGTGATAAATTTCAGCAAAACTCTAAATGGGCCGAATATATACCAACATCAAACGATACAAAATAAATAAACTCCTTGGCTCAAGGTACAACAACAAAGAAATCAAAATGTATATATATGAGAGAATACGCTATCGGGAACGCTAAGTAATACCGGCAGCTCACCGACAAGTGTAATAGTACCACAATCAATTACATTATGGCGTACTCGATGAGCAACTTCCACCATGTTTACAGCTAAGGAACATTCAAACTGAAACATTTGTAACAAATAGAATATCGCATCAGACGAAGGATATCAATTCACAATTCAAAACTAAATGAAAGAAAATCGAATCACCTCGAATCGTTTTACCTCTATGTACCGTCCACTTGCATTGGCTCTACTCATTTCATATAAGGCGAAAGGGGAAGCGGGTCATCTAGAGCATTGCTGTTTCATCAATCAACAACAAATACTCAATATTAAATAACTACGAGTAGCACTCTCAATTATCGTCGGCACGTTTCATTGAAAATTGTATTTTTAAAACAACAAAAACAATTAATAAAGGACATTAAAAATAAATTATAGAATGAAATAGCTTTATTATTTATAATAACGATATAGAGAGAGATATACAAATATGATGTATTTCAAATTTTTAAAGAAGGTAAGTTTGTAATCCCGTAAGTACAAACCATGAAATATTGTTTTTAGTTATTAAAATTTGATTATAAATTTGATACAGATTTTTAAGCATTTTTGTTAAAAAAATGCTATATGGTTTCGGTTTGCCGTCTGTCCGTCTGTCCGTCTGTGTGCACGATAAGTTGAGAACGAATGGAGATATCAACTTAATTTCTTCACTAAAAGTTCAAGCAATTCTTGGGAATGATCCCTATTGATTTGGACATTGTGTGTGTCCAAATCAATAGGGGTGGCTGTGTTTAGGGTGTTCGGAGGTAAGTAGGGTTTTGTTAACCTCCCTCCTTAATAGTTATATTTTTTTTCATTTTCTATTCTATTTTGGTTTCATAGAGCATGTGAATGTGGAATCAAAATATATCTCGTTTGGATGTGGTTTTGTGTGGGTGGTGTGGTTATGGGAGTGGTAGGAGTGGTGTTATGGGAGGTGGAGGGGGTGGGATGAGGCGGGTTGGGTTTGGTGTGGGAATTTGGGATTTGGTGAATGAGGGTTTTGTGGGTGGTTTGTGTGTGTGTGGAAGTGGGTGTTGAGATGTTAAAGGGTGATAATATGGGTGGTGCGGTATAGGGTGGTGCGGGTGATATGGGTTTTGGAGTTTGAATTGGATAGTGGGTGGGGGATGGTAATAATGTTTAGATGTGGTGGTTTGTGGTTGATTGGGGTCAGTTGAGATATGGTGGATTGGGATCGGTTGAGCTTGGTGTAGATGGGGTTAGGTGAGTGTGGGAATGGGTGGTCGTAATATTTGAAATACGCAAATCACACTGCATAGAAGTTCTTTATAGGCAACAAAAATGCTTAAAGAGTTCGGCTCCGAACCTTTCCCGTCTTTTTTTTTTAAATTTCGTAAATTTTCAAATTTAAGTTAAAACGAGAGTATGTTAATTTTAAAACATCTACCCCCTTGTTCAAATGTTCAGAAGTTAAAACAATATGTTTGAAAACAAGGGACAAAAATACTCACCAAGACTCAAAATACGAAATTTCCAGTAACCACCGCTTGCCTTCTGCATCCTACCGATGTCTGTTAATTTGAAAAGACATTTTTTATGTAGTGTGTTTCCATGATAAATTCAAATGTCAGCACGAAAAAAATTCAAAAAATTATCAAAATGTTTTTTTAAAAAAACAGAAGCTGCATGCAGTGTTATAATACAAAAATGAAATCAAGTAACTTAAAACGTGACCACAACAAAAAACAAAGATAATTACGATATCATGGGGAATACTGGTAGAAATAATTTATTGAAACATTCTACCACCAAAGTATTAATCATTTCTGTAAATTTGGAATTTTTCAGCTCCTATCTCAGAATTGTTTGTACCAAATGGGTAGTGGTTTTCAATTTTATAAATCATAGTCAACAAGAGAGTAACATCTCATGACCATATCATGCGGTATAGTGGTAGACATAATTTATTAAATCATTCTACCACCCGAGTATTATGAGTTTCTGAAAATCTGGAATTTTCTAGCTCCGATCTCAAAATTGTCTGAACCAGATGGGCAGTGGTTTCAAGTTTATAAGTCAATAACAACAAGACAGCAACATCTCATGACCATATGATGGGGAATACTGGTAGAAATATGTTATTAAATCAGTCTACCACCCGAGTATTATGAATTTCTGAAAATTTGGAATTTTCCAGCTCCGATCTCAGTACCGCCTGGACCGAATGGGTAGTGGTTTCAAGTTTCTCAATCAATAGATAACACGACAACAAAATTTCATTACGATATCATGGAGAATATTGGTAGAAATAACTTATTAAATCATTCTACCACCAAAGTATTATGAATTTCTGTAAATTTGGGATTTTCTAGCTACGATCTCAGAATTGTCTGGACCAAATGGGTAGAGATTTCAGATTTATAAATAACAAGGTAACAAGACAGCAACATCCCATGACCATATGATTGGAAATACTGGTAGAAATAAATTATTGAATCATTCCATTACCCGATTATTATGAATTTTTTTGAATTTCTGTAAATTTGGAATTTTCCAGCTGCGATTTCAGAATTGTCTGGACCAAGTGGGTAATGGTTGTAGGTTTATAAATCACTAGCTAACAAGCAGCAACATCTCGTGATCATATAATGGGGAATACTGGTAAAAATAATTTATTGAATCATTCTACAACCCTAGTATTATGAATTTCTGTAAATTTGGAATTTTCCAGCTGCGATTTCAGAATTGTCTGTACCAAATGGGTAGTGGTTTCAGATTTATAAATCACTAAGAAACAAAACAGTAACATCTCATGACCATATGATGAAGAAACCTGGTAGAAATAATTTATTGAATCATTGTACCACCGAAGTAAAATGAATTTTTACGAATTTCTGTAAATTTGGGAATTTTCCAGCTTCGATCTCAGAATTATCTGGACCAAATGAGTAGTGGTTTCAGGTTTATAAATCACTTGGAACAAGACAGTAACATCTCATGATCATGTGGTGAGGAATACTGGTAGAAATAATTTATTGAATCATTCTACCACCCGAGTATTATGAATTTCTGAAAATTTGGAATTTTCCAGCTCCGATCTCAGTAATGCCTGGACCGAATGGGTAGTGGTTTCAAGTTTCAATAGATAGATAACACGACAACAAAATCTCATTACGATATCATGGAAAATATTGGTAGAAATAATTTATTAAATCATTCTACCACCAAAGTATTAATATGAATTTCTGTAAATTTGGGATTTTCTAGCTACGATCTCAGAATTGTCTGGACCAAATGGGTAGTGGTTTCAGGTTTATAAATCACTAGGAAACAAGACAGCAACATCTCATGATCATATGATGGGGAATACTGGTAGAAATAATTTATTAAATCATTCCATTACCCGATTATAATGAATTTTTTTGAATTTCTGTAAATTTGGAATTTTCCAGCTGCGATTTCAGAATTGTCTAGACCAAGTGGGTAGTGGTTGTAGGTTTATAAATCACTAGGTAACAAGACAGCAACATCTCATGATCATATGATGGGGAATCCTGGTAAAAATAATTTATTGAATCATTCTACCACCCGAGTATTATGAATTTCTTTAAATTTGGAATTTTCCAGCTCCGATCTCAGAATTGTCTGTACCAAATGGGTAGTGGTTTCAGGTTTTTAAATTACTAAGTAACAAGACAGCAACACTTGACCACATGACCATATGATGTGGAATACTGGTAGAAATAATTTGTTGAATCATTCTACCAGTATTATGAACTATTATGGATTTCTGTAAATTTGAAATTTTCCAGTTGCGATCTCAGAATTGTCTGGACCAAATGAAGAGTAATTTAAGCTTTATAAATCTCTAGTCAACAAGACAGCAACATTTCTTGACCATATCATGAAAACTGGTAGAAACAATTTATTGAATCATTCTACCACCCGAGTATTATGAATTATTATGAACTTCAGTAAATTTAGAATTTTTCAGCTCCCATTTTAGAATTGTCTGAACTAAATGTGCAGTGGGTTCAGTGGGTTTATTCCACAATATATCCACTATGTCACCTCAATCAAAGGCGATGGAACTCAGCCCAAACAGGATAAGTGCTCGGCGTAAAACTTTAATATGAACCTTAAGTACTAACCTGCCCATGGTTTAGTCAGTGCGCAGGTTTAAACCATTCGATTAAAAGGTCTTTATTATATTGCTCAATATGCTCAAGCATTTGTTTTCGCAATTTATGATCGACAAAGCAATCCAAAAGATAAAGTAATATACAAATAATTTTGGTTGCATGTCTTTTTAATTATTGAAACGAGATCGTTTTTATGATATTGTGTCAAGTATATTTTATTGCTTTTTAATTATATTTTTTTTTATTGCGGCCACTAGGAATTATACCCACATATGTAATCATAATATTCCTATTAAAAATCTAAACAAGGAACAAGCTCTTTCCAAATTTTTGAAATAAGCAAATTTTTTAACAATTAACTATTTATATGAAACCCGACAAAAATTATCAAAACCAGACAAAATACAATTTCATTGTTTAAAGAAAAGTAATTATAAGAAATCTCGAAAAAGTCACGATTCATCCACATCGATATACATACAAAAATTTAACGAACATCGACTTTTTATGAATTAGCGTTAACCTTCTTATTGTAATGAATTTGTAACATTGGTGGGTCTTGTTATCTACAAACATAAAATTAATTTATTTTCAGTGGCACCCCGTTACAACATTTTTACTTAAAATTTATAATGGCAGAAATTTATACCTAAAGAATTATGCATTTTTCCAAACAAATGGAAATGATTTTTCCTTCACTAGGTTAACGAAGTAACATTTGGCTTAGTATCTGAATAAATTATTAAAGGTGGTAAAATCGAGCTTTAAATTACAAATTTGAAGCTTTCACCGATTGGAGCCAATTCCGTGTAACTTGAAACAAAAATAAGTTATTATGCACCTGCATAAAGTTGACCTGCCCACCACAATATCAAAGGAGTAACATTTGACCAGATATCTGGTGGCAGTCTGATGTAATAAACTATTAAATGTGTTAAAATTGAATTTTAAATTACACATTTGAAGCCTTTACCTTTCCATCATCCTCAAATGATTCAAAATCGGAATATAATACACAAATTAAATAAAAAAATCTAAATAAACAGGTAAATGTCTCAGATAATAGTTCTATTTATTTCCGCTTTTAAATATGTTGTCAATGCATCCACGTCAAAAATTGTACACCTAATTTGAAGCATAAATTTATGGTTAAAGCAAATGCGGTTGCGCCATTTCGTCAAAAGTGGAAATTATTTAGTACATAGTGGTGACATCTATTTTCTATTTCACGAACTTGTGGATTTATTTTACCATAGACAATTCGATTGAGACACACAACATAGAATGTATACATGGATAGGTAATAAAAAAACGGTAGCTAATAAAAACTGTAAATCAAAAAATAATAAGGCGTGATTTCTGCTACATAATGTCTCCGTAAAGTAGAAAAAGTATTCGGAGAATAATAAAATAGAATTGTAAAGGTTCAATTCTATACAGCGTTTTATGTTGAATCTCTAAATAAAATTGATTATAAATTTGTGGGGATATTATATTGCGAGCACACCGCAAGATTCACATTTCGAGATTTAAAACGAGAGCAATCCAAAAACAATGAAATCATAAATCTTTTTTACACTAAATTAAACGATAACGTAGTAATAAATCTACAAATAATTTGATTACTTTTTTTTTTAATTCTTGAAACGAGATCGTTTTTAAGATATCGGGGTAAGTACTTTTGGCTTTTTAATTATAACTTTTTTTATTGCGGTCCCTCGAAATTGTATTATTTTTAGTTTCAATTATAATGCATGCGTTCCAAAAATATGATACCCACATACGCAATCATAATATTCTTACCAAAAATCCCTTTCCCAATTTTTAACAATTAACAATTTATATGAAACACGACAAAAATTATTTTATGACTCAAAATACAATTTTATGGTTTCAAGAAAACTAATTATACAAAAACTCGAAAAAGTTACAATCCAGTTAGACATCGATTTACATAAAAAATATAAAGAAACTTGACTTTTTATGAATTAGTGTTAACCTCCTTATTGTAATGAATTTGCAACGTAAGTGGGTCTTGTTATCTACAAACATAAAACTAATATATTTTTAACTCCTGATGGTTACATTTTTGTTTCAAACATACAATAAAAAACACAAATTTGATTTAATACGACAAATTACACCAATTTAAACGAATCTCTATACTCAAAATTACATCGTTATTTTGCTATAAAACGAAATAATCGAAACTTTTTAAATATGTGACCATTTACTTTATCAGTTCAAAATCATTTAGGATAACCATCAGTTTTGACTCATATGTTATAATGCACCCAAAATTTCTTCGGTCGATAAGTTTTATAAGATTTCTAGATGAACGAAATACGATTTTTCCAATATCCGTGCTTTCCATAAGCAAATTATCGTTAGCTTCCTGCTAAACATATCACTCACATCACATATAATCACTTTTAACCGGAATTTCAACCTAAACAAAAGTTATCTATTTTTTGCGAAAAAACGTGATGCCTTACTTTTTTTGAACGGTTAAAATTTGAAGTCATTGATTCCAAATGTTTCGTTTATTTTGGATTATCCATGTAAAAATGAGTAAATTAAAGTTTAGTTTGCCTCTCGCCTCGCTCGCCTGCAATCTAGGTTCAAAACACGAAGTTCATCTCAAAATATGAAACATCACGTAAAAACCGGTTTCCTTATGCATCCTACCGGTAGGTTCGTGCTCAACGTGTTGTATACTTTACCTATAATCATTTTGAACCAGAATTTAAACAAACAAAAGATTTCGATTTTTTGCGAAAAAACTTACTTTTTTTGAACGGATAAAATTTGTAGTCGGCGTTCATAATGCTTCCTACCGGTAATTTCGTACTCAACTGTCTTCACTGAGAAAAAAAATGTTTTCTTATTGAAAATCGGTTGTACAAAATATAGGTTATAACACTTTCACTTTTATATTAATAAACCATTTTCGAAATGATAAAAAGATATTGTTATTGATACATATGTCATATGTCATATTGAATGAAATACTGAAAAAACCCTGAAACATTCTTATTAAACGTTGATGTTTTAATTTTGAAGCTACTCGTTTATTTAATTGAAAAACATTTATTCAATAGGAATATCATGTTATCAATGTGATTACTCTACATAAAAAATAGATTTAAAATCGAACTTGAAAGCAGAAAACATTCTTTCATCAAATCGAAAACACAATTTTTTCAGAATGAAAGTATTATATATATTTTAAGTTTTAATAAAAAACACTTTCTTAATTTTGTGATATATTTTTATATATATTATATAAACAACAACTAGTTTCGAGCTATCTGCTCATCATCAGGTTGATTTAAAAACTCTGAGTTTTTAAATCAACCTGATGATGAGCAGATAGCTCGAAACTAGTTGTTGTTTATATAATATATATAAAAATATATCACAAAATTAAGAAAGTGTTTTTTATTAAAACTTAAAATATATATAATTATATTGTGATAAAGCGTGTAAATATAGTGTGACAAATAAAGATGTCAATATATATAGAATGAAAGTAGTCTGACGGCGCAGTACATTCTTATTGACACCGTGGTTTTTGTTTTACTTTTATTATTATAAATTTTGCTATCATAACATTCCTATTGAAAAATTACATAAATTTAACTTGAAAGAATGTGTTCATTATGACAATAAAAAATGGAAATCGCCGTTATTTTTTTGTTTCTTTATAAAAAAACAGACGCCAACGTTGCTTCATTTTAATAGTGTTATTTGTGCAAGTGCAATGTTCTTAAAAATAAACTATTAAAGTCTGCAGACCATATAAGTTTTTATTTCTTGAGTATGAAAAATAATACGTGAACAAAATTTGATTTGAAAATTGATAATTTGTGATACAATTTTATTAAGGTTAGAAATCACAATTCATGTGCATTTCTGGATTTACAAATCGCATTTTTGAATTAGCAACATCCACTGTTTATAAAATAAAGATATTATCATCTTGCTACAAAGTTAAAAGTGTTTGAAGTAAGTATTATTATTTTGTTAATATATATAGTTATTTTGGTGAAAGGTAGTTTCTGGAAAAGGCGATCCATTTATCCATGGAAATTCGAGGAACAACTAAAAATTGGGCAGTCAAATTTACTAACTCCAACTGAATGTTTTATTAAAGAAGCCACAAATATTGATGATACCCATTATAAATTAAAACCGGATTACAAAGATGATGTTAATTTAAATTTGAGTGAAATTTTAAATGCTACGACAGGAGGTCGTGCTATTATCAATGAGTATACACTACAGATCACAAAACGATGGATGTAGAGCAATCCTTTTAGATATCATCAACAGTTTCATTATTCGACAAAAAATAAAAGTATAAAAGTAACTATACTAGTTTACCAAGAATCAACTAATTAAAAACTTCGCCACCGAAGAATTGGTAATTAATATATTTGGTAGTTAATATGTTACGATTAAAGTGCAAAATTGATGTGCTGACCAAAATTAGAGAAAAACTATTTCTCTACTTCGGAGTCTATAAAATGGGAATCCTATGTTCCCGTCTCATATTGGACTCATTAACCAAACGCCTACTTTATATGGTTTTAGTGAATAGTCATCTGCCATAGTAGAGGCTTATGGCTTCAATAACTCTGACGGAGCACGATAGAGGTAACCGCATCGTTCAAGCAGCTTAACCCTCTAATGAGAAATATATGAGACTAAGGGGATGTCGAAGGGCTGAGTATAGTCTGCAAACATACCGATTCGCACTTTAAATATAACATATTCGCCAAAATAATGTATTCGTTTTATACTTTATTTTAATTATTACATATTTAACTTTTAGGTAACCTATTTTGTTAAGCTGCAGGGCAAACGAGAAGTTTCAAAAATGTACTCAAAATATTTTAATTCTTTGCGAACCATGAAGCATTGTGGCGTAATGGAAAAAATCGTACATCAGCAGCCGCCATCAAAATATATTTTTGAGAGTCACATTGGCGCTTGACTTTGGTAATATATATAACGTCGAGAGTGGTAGGAGTGTTTTTGTTTCATTATATAAGAAACAAAATTGTGACATCGATTATTAAATGAAAAAAACATTGGAAGTCGATTCTGAAAAATAAATATAACTAGTACTATGATACTGTAATGTTTAAATTTGCATTAGAATAACAAGGAGACAAAATGGAAATGCGTTGCTTAAAATTTTTTGACCGGTTCAATAATCGAGACCTACTTTACAACAAAAAATTGGACTAAATAAACGAACTGATCTCAATAAAAGAAATTTTAATCTACGATGATATGGTGGAACAATACTCTCTGATATTTTATCGAATTTTATATTTTTTGTTTTCCTAGATTGCATTTTTTTACAATTTTCTTCATTTGGTTTTCTTCTTATTTGTGTGTCTATTTCTTTAGAACTGGAGTTGGATATTGATATAAGCTTAAATTGCATAAATCAGGATAATTGTTATTTTGGAGAATTGGAACACCATTGGATTGCAACTAAAACTTACCGATGTAAACAGCTGCCAGAAATTATTCAACATTCAGAAGGCTCCACCAATGATATTTTCGGCAAATGGCCTCATTTTAAAAAGGCACTAGGATATAAATTGGTAAGGTCTGAATGTAAAATGCACTGAAAAATTAACTAATTGCTATTTCGTATACATTGTTTAGACGGATATTGGTCTTGAAATTATTTTTGACTGCAAATATTTTATCCAACAGTTTGAAAGTTCCTGATCGAAACCAAATATAATACAAAGGAGAAAACGGAAATAATAAAACTATGCGAGGAATTTAACGAAATATTTCACACAGGTAAATTAACATTCGCAAACGCGATAAAACATCAAATTAATTTGAAAAACTTTAAGAAAAGAAATAAAATCATTTTTAGGCCTAGTCGGATGCTATAGAAAGTTTATCGCAAAAATTACGAAACCTTTAACCAGCTGTATGTCTAAAAATAAAAAAATCGTAATTGATGAAAATTGCAAAAATTGTTTCAAGTATTGTAAAAACTGTTGACGATGGAACCAATACTCAAATATCCTGATTTCAACCAACATTTTATTTTGACGACAGATGCATCTAATTATGCTCTGGGCGCAATTTTATCGCAAGGGCAAGTAGGCAAAGATCTTCCAATCTGCTTCGCCTCAAGAACTTTATCAAAAACCGAAACCAATTATTCTAAAATTCAAAAAGAATTGTTAGCAATAATCTGGGCCGTAAAATATTTCAGATCATATTTGTATGGTAGAAAATTTCAAATCATCAAATCGTATAGATATAAGTAGTGTTTCTTGACGAAAATAAGTTTGCAGGGAATGCACATATGTGTACTATTGCCCACACAATTGTGTTACCGGGCAGCAAAATAGATATAAAATATTTAGAGTATAAGCATTAGTATAGAAAAACGTGTAAATAAAATAAGTTAAGAAATAAAATCGAATCAAAAAATCGAAAAATACAAACTATCATTTCATCACCAACTTTACAAATTTGACATATATTTATTCGATAGCAGAAATTTCAAGCAGTGTCAAAATGTGTTTTTGCTATTCACCGCTAGAGGCATCACTATCACAAAAATAACAACTGACATTTTTTGAAACCAACCAGCAGAAATTATTTGAAATTTTTAGGCAAATTAATAATTCTTAGCAGAAAGTTTCATGAAAAATCAAAGAATTTATGAAAAGAAAAGAAAATATATGTTTAAACGTTTTGAAACGAAAAATGATAATTTTCTTTAAAAAAATAACGATTTTCGTATTATAGTAGTATAAGGACTCTCAAAATATACTAAAATTATCATACTCATCATAATGCAAATACAGGGCAACATAAAAAAACACCTTCGTTGATAGCACTCCATACATTTCTGAAGTCATTTTAATGTGCAAAGTTTTCAGTTTTTTAACAAAAGTATTAAAGTAGTTTTACTGATACAAACAAAACGTTGACCTGAAAACGGGAGACTCTAAAAATTTGAGTTGACTTTGATTGTGGAATATCACCTATTCCACCCAAACTAACATAATTACATCTAAGATGCTTCAAGACTTATCCGCCACGCCCCGCAGTCAAAATAATTGTGTTTTGAACGTTAGATTCTGGATAAAATGGTTCGTTTGTCGATATAATATTAAAAATACAAAAAAAAGGACGAACTACTGTATGACGCATTACCGAAAATTTTTAGAAATTTTTAAAATACAAGATAACTCCAAATGATACGTGCACGTACCTCTAACTTGGCATAAATCCCGTCATAGCAAGTTACATATAGCAAACAGCAAATGCTATAGAAAATTTGGTTTTGCAAAATCGGTTTTCAAATACCAACACGCCTTTATAAACCATTTTTATTGTAACCAAAATAACGGTTAAAAATCATAGCGCACTTAACTGATTTATTTGCGTCAGTTTTAATTACTTATTACACAACACTATTTATACACTCACACTATAATACACACTCACAAAACTTTATATTAAACATAATTTTTAGTTATTTTTAATTATAAATAATTTAATTAGAAAGTTAATTTTTAACATTACACAATGCAATTTTCACTAATTATATTATTCACTCGCCTCCCGTGACGTATTTATTTTAAAACGAGGCGTGACATGATTGAAGATTATAATACTACTGTAATTTGGTAATCAATATTAATTTTGTGTGTTAAGACTAACGGCAAATTTACCTTTCGCAAACAACAACAACAACAACAACAACAACAGATCTACTTGATCAAACTTGTTATGTGATATCGATGCTCGGTAGTTAAAAAAATAAACGATTTAATGGAGAAGTGGGTATGCATAAGCACTGTTTGTGTTTTTTTTCGGAAATAATAATAATAAATCGAGAAGTCTTACCTATATTTCTTTTATATATTTACTTTGTACAAGGTTCTTACGGAAAGAAAATTTAAGCAAATGGTGCAGAAAATTGAAAAATTTCGGAAAACTTAAGACTACCGATTTCATTCATCTATTTTTATAAGTTTTCTAATACTTTGAACAAGGTTCTTACGGGAAGAAAAATTAAGGAAATTGTGTAGAAAATTGGGAAATTTCCGAAAACTTAAGACTTTACCGATTTCATTCGTTTTTTTCTATAAGTTTCTAATACTTTGTACAAGGTTCTTACGGAAAGAATAAATAAGAAAATTGTGCAGATAATTGGAAAGTTTCACAAAACATAAGACTTTATTGATTTCATTCGTTATTTTTTTTTATAACTTTTCTAAAGGTTTTTACGGAAAGAAAAATTTAGAACATTGCGCAGAAAATTGGAAAATTTCAGAAAACTTAAAACTTTGACGATTTCATTCCCCTTACCCGGGCCAGTTCGAGTAGTATTTACAAGATTAAACTGAGCTAAATACAAACGTGACCGTGAAATCACTAATGTAATATTTTACGTCATATATTCTAGATTCCCAGTTTAGGGATATCGTCAAATTCACAAATACTTATAACTTACAGGCGAAGGGCAAAAAATGTAAAACCGCAGATATAGAAATTAAAAAGTTCTATGGAATGTGTATGATGATGGGATGCATATTGTATCCCCGGTTAGACCTATTTTGGAAAAACGGTTATCGCAAGGATATTATTCGATCGATGGACAAATGATCCCTTAAACTGGTCGATGCCCAGTCTGCCAGTATGTGCAAAATAAACCGCAACAAACGGGTTTAAAAAATTTCGTAGCGACAACTTCAACAAGACTTGTCATCGACTAAGAAGTATATCAGGGTGACAAAACGACATTATTGATCGAACAATAGACTTGGGCCCAGCAGTAGTGCTGCACTTGGTAAAGACTATTCCACAAGTAAGTTTTGGACAAATCGTCTCGAATATGTACAATTTAAAACTAATAGGGTGGAAACACCAGCTCACCACAGTTAAGTGAAAAGATACCAAATGTGTTACTGTACGTTCCACAATCGTTGGATGTACCCCAATAGTGATAGTTAGTCGTTGGAATAAAATCTCGAAAGTCGTTGGAATAGAGTCATATAGACGAAAACGTCACATGTCCGCGTGCGTCTACCAAATGTTACAGTACTATCGGTCGCTGCATGAAAACTAAGAAATGGACAATGAAAGACGTAAATCATTTTATTGAAGCAACCGTGAACTCATGGATGGAGTATCGGCTCGATTGCAGGGCTAGCGGCATCAATAAGCAACAAGTACTAGAGCATGCAGATTGTAACAATTGTGAAATATATTGAATCCTAATTCTCCGTGTATGGTTGAAGGAAAATGTTCAAAACGCTATAAAAGACAATTAGTAGCAAAAACTATTACTGGAAATAATATGGTTATCATTTTAAAAAAATCCCAAGTTTGAGCCTAAGCTAAAAATTTAAATCGAAGATGGGGCTTGAAATGTTGCTTAATGCCTAAATAAAAAAGCTTAAGCCTATTCATTTGTTTTGGGCTAAAGTACTTTACTTGTACTTATATAGTAAAAATAAAAAATAAAAAAGTTTGAGCCCAAAAATTGATTTTCGGCGCACCAGCGTGTTTTGGTTCTCTCGTATTTACTTTATTTTTTGTTTTTTTATTTTTATTTGTAACCGGTGTTTTTTAAGCCCGATAGAACTTGAAATTGTAAAAAATAACACAAAAATTCAAATTGTAATCAAACGTTTTTATTATTTGAATGAAAGATCAATACATGGCATTAATATGAAAATGATTTCGTGCATATGGGCACCGTGGCTGTTCTTGACGAAGCGCATTCTGAGCAAGTTTTTCGAGCACTGCTGGCCGTATGTCACGAATAACAAGTACAATGCTGGCCTCCAACACTTCAATTGACAGGTCCATTTATCGAAATCAACTAATCGCCAGGTTTTGATTTTAATAAGTCAATGGTTGCGATCGCCGAATGGTACGTAGCGCCATCCTGTTGAAACCACATCTCATCCGGATCAATGTCATCCATATTTCCAAACAAAAAATCATTGATCATGGTGAGGTAATGATCTCCATTGACGTCTTCCATAAGTTGCGAGTATCGACGATTGATTTTCAAAGTAAATTTTAATAATTTCGTAGCGTTGTTCAAGCGTCAGTTTATTCACGATGATTTGCCAGAGTATACTCACACTGATATCTGCCAGAGTATATTTTTCATAAAAATTAAATTTTTTGTTTTATTTTCAACAATTTCATGTTCTATCAGGCTTAAAAAACACCCGTTATATTACGCTCACTAATTGATATCGTAGATGAGAAATAGGTGCAAAGAGAGAGCACAAAACATAACTGGCGCACCAGCGTGTTTTGGTTCTCTCGTATTTACTTTATTTTTTTTTATTTCGTTGCATATTCTTGGGACAACATTTCGTTGCATTTTTCTATATAATGCGACGCCAAAAACATCTTCGATGTTAAAAAAAATACATTTGCCAATACGTGAACAAAGATAGTGTAGCCATATCAGTAGCTACGTTCGAAGTTGCTACCAAAAATTCCAACGATGAAATCACTCAGCGAAGCGTTGTGGCGTACTTTTTCATTCGCTGTACAAAGAAATTCCACTGTTGTTAAATTGGCCACATATTTTCCATAACGGTCAAAATTGTATTTTAAAGCGGAGAACGTATAAAAACGAGCTGACAGGTCGCCACTGACAACATTGATCAGCTGCTTTGAAATGTGGTAGAATGACCGTTCATAGAAACGTTCGCCTTTTAAAAATACCTACGACACGCTCGTGAAAGTAGTATTGGCATAAATGGCTAGGTTCCATATGGCCTCATATAAGAATATCAGAAAATCGAGAAATCCTCCTAGAAATATGATTTACCGGAAATGGTTGATACAGTTTTGGATTGGCAATAGTAAGGGCTTACAATGACTAAGAGGGCAGTGCCAGCCGTAAGGTAGTATTGGCGCAAATGGCCAAGTTCCATATGGCTCCATACAAGAATATAAGAAATCTGTGTCATTGTCCTAGAAATATGATTTGCTGGAAATGATTCTTTATGTTTTGAATAATTTATGGTACGGACCAACTGTGGCCAGTTGGAAAGTACCAGCCGTATAGTAGGATTCGCGCAGTCAAAAAGCTTCTATATGGCCCAATATAAAAATTATTAAATGCCATTCTCCTAGCAATATTCGATTGTTAAAAACTAAAAGCAAATGAAACGAGTGTGTATAAATCGAACACATATTTTACAGATCATTTGTGGATCAGTCCCGTTTCGAATCAACATAGCTCCAGAAATATTTAGGTTTGTTTCTAATATTCGATTCAACATATGAATTATACAAGAAACGATTTAAAAGTTTAAATTGAGTTCTAAAAACACTAAATATTTCATAATTTGCGACGGGTGGATTCAAATTGTATTTTTATGAGCTTTAGATTTTCGATTTTTTAAGCCAGGCAGGCGACGATTAAATCATAGCTCGCGTACCAACAAAACAACAGGCGAACGAGGAATAAATTATGCAATTGCCAAGTCCAAACTACTCGTTTTATATCGATCCCAATTAATGTTGCACAATAACTCAATTAAAGCATCATATAGTCCCCCTTGAGTAAACAGATTGAGTCCATCACGAGGTTTGAGATTAAATCAACATTGAATGGCAGAATATCATTTTCAACAGCCAGTTGGTTTAAGAAAAATGTCAGTAGCCTTCCATATGAATCAGCTGAGGATCCGTATGGAATGTAAACAATAACTTTCACCATCAGCTTTCCATTAAAGCAAGTTTATCAGCCAAATTCTTAAACTCGTTTCTCTTCAGATCAATAATTTCTGCACGTATATCTTACGAGACAGCTTGCAGAAGCCCGCCACCTCTCACCGTTGATTCAAGACCCGAATAATAGCATACTCATTTTCCAACACCGATAACATTCCATGCGGTTTTGATCAAATTCCGCTCGAGTTGTGATAATAAATAGACAATGTGTCGGTTTTGGCAGAGATCGACAGAGCTGGTTGATCAATAGGTGCTGATCAAAACCAACAAGCGAAGCGCCATCTTGTTTGCACTTTGCAATATAAACGTGTAATATAAATAAAAATGTTGGAAGCTTGCTTGGTAATCTCACCATTTAGGAGCAAGAGGTGTCTATTAGACTGGACTATTGAACTCTATTTGGGGCTATTTTTTTAGTCCTTCCCATGTTTTACCAAGATGTTTCGCTTTGGTTACCGATCCTATTCATCTCCAAATTTTATTTCCTGATTTTATTTTTTGTTTATTTGTAATTGTGTTCGACCAGAAGCATTTTATTAGCCGCCTACGGTAGTTTTTCACATACTTTTGAAGTTTTCTGGTGATCTTCAGTACTGACATCACACATTGAACATTCGTAGCTTAGTATTTCTTAACAGTGCATCATTCTGCTTTCATTTGTGTTGAACTCTATTTCCAGCATCCCGGTACATTTTTTGATGACTTCGATTATTTTCTTCGGGTTGCCCAATTCACCAGGGCTTTACAGATTGCGTTTCTATAGAGATATAGTGTAGAGTTTTCCATTCGTTAGATTGTTCGATAATGACACTCATTTCGTTAATGTGACGTGATTGATTATTGGGGGTTTCGTTCAAGTATGATCATGGCCATGGCCATGGCTTATATACTTTGACTGAGGGAAGAGACACCGTGTCGGTTATCTTTCTGCTGGTAGTGGGTTAGAGTTTCTGCTGTTATAACTCTGTTGAGAAAGCTCTTTTGTTCGTTATTTATTTGGACGTTAAGACTTGTCCAGTGAATCCTTTATTGGTTGTATTTTTGTAAATTTGCGGATGACACTTTTTGCCATATTGGTGTCATGTTCACATATCTCTGGTGCTGCCACCTCTCAGCAGTCTCGAGACTTTCTTCTGTATATTTAATATGACCATACGGTTACTGTCATTTTCCCTGTTTCTTCGCATTACTTTCGATTTTCTGGTGTGTTCTGATAGCATAGTTTACACTTAAGTGGGCGGTGTTCCCCTATTTTCCACATGTAATCCTCAACCCGTAGTTTTCGGATGTATTCATGATGGCCAATCATACTTTTGGCAGAATTGGATAGCTAATCGATTTGAATGGGAAAAAAATAATTGACTCGATGACTGGCCCAAATTCAAATTGCATGCGCGTCACTGTTAATGAGACGACCGAATACAAAACATAATAGTTGGATTCGAATTACGCTGGTCTACCAGAATTTCGAACCGCTATATAGTACGTCGAATTATCACGACTGGACATCCTGTGTTTGCTCGACCTCGACGATTGGATCCCGATAAACTCGAGAAAGCACGAAAGGAATTCAAATTTTTGATGAAAGCCGGAATTTGTCGACCATCAAGCATTAGTTGGGCTAGCCCGCTTTTTTTATGATGAAGAAACCATGGGACAAGGCACCCGTGCGTTGAGTTTATGGCGTTTGGCTAACGCAACGCTGCGCAAACTTTACAGCGATTAATTCACGAAGTTTGCGAAGTTCGCCTTGACGATGCCTGAAGAGCACCATGAGCATTTGCCATTGCCCGATAAAATCGGGCCATCAATTCATTTCCACTTCCGACAATATGGTAAATCAACAAAAATGTTTTTTGGCGACAATCAACTATAAGTATCGTAAGTTTTTTACCAAACGCCATGGCAACTCAAGTTAAATTACTGAAAATGAAATGGAAACAAGAAAAATGGTCGAACGATGTTAATATGGATGGACATACATTTCTTACATTAAAAACTAAATTTATAACTCAAAACTATTCTACACTAATTTTGCTAACAATGCATTTGTGCATTTTAGATGAATATACATAATTTTATTTATGTAAAAGTAAATTTTTGTTATTAGTGTAATCAATGTAAATTGTTGTTAGTATAATCTACGACAAAAATTGTATAAAATCAGGAAATTTTTCTAAATAAAACCATTCTGTTCAGTTCACTTAAACATTTCAGTTTCGTCCTTAGAGTATTTGAGGCCTCACCCGTGGTAACCTCAAATACTCTGCAATAATTGGATTTAACATGACAATGACTGATGACCACCCTATTGGAAAAATTGAACAAAAAATACTAAAATAAAATTTAGCATTTCATATAAAAAATACCAATTATTTAAGTATATTTAAGTAGGTTATGGCATGATTATTTTGGTGTATTTCACTATTTCAAACCAAAATAGTTTTAGATATTTTCTAAGATTCTCTTAGTTTATTACATGATGAACCATCATACAAATTTAAGTATTATTTATTAACAATTTAAACATTTATAGTATGTATATGAAAAAAAATAATTTTTGGCATTAATATTGTTTAAAAATAATACTGTAATTAATATATTTTAAGCATTTGCTACTTTTAAAATTAATAATATTTTATGTATTAATACCGCATTTTATAGTTAAATAGAAATGTAGCAAATAAACCATACCATTGCTGTATAATTTTT
Source organism: Nephrotoma flavescens (assembly GCA_932526605.1). Classification (NCBI taxonomy): domain Eukaryota; kingdom Metazoa; phylum Arthropoda; class Insecta; order Diptera; family Tipulidae; genus Nephrotoma; species Nephrotoma flavescens. Next base: position 224,317 of record CAKOBK010000369.1, on the reverse strand, counting down.
AAATTTAATATGTATTTTTAAGTTTAGTTTTATTTAGTATGTACTATCATTAAAACGATTCATTAGCACGACATCAAAGAACAAACCAAGCAGGATTGGGGCCATAGTTTTACAGAAAATGTATGCATCTGTATTGTTTTTTTTACCTTTCCGATGGACAAAGGAGTGAGAAGAGTAAAACCTGAATTTAGGTTGCATCTAAACCTATTCATATTTCTATAAGTAGTTTCAATTTCTAAATAAAACACCCGTTTTTTTAATATTTCAATTTTTTACTCAAACTTCATATTTCCTGCTTACTTCAAAACTACATAATATATAACATATTAGTGTGATTAAAAATAATAAAATAATTAAGTGATATTATTAAACATCAGAAAAATTTTATAAATCCCCAACATTTTTATGTTTGTGTTTTCGTTTCTTTTTTTTTATCTTTTTTTGCCTTTCAAACATCTTTCGAGTTTTCGTAGTTTTCGTTATTAACAGAATCCAATATTTGACGGCTTTTTAATATTTCGGCATTTTTTATTGAGATTTTCACGTTCTGTATTTTCCTATTAACACACTGGTTATAAATGGAAAATCGCTGTTTTGCGTTTTTAAATTTCTTACATCTTTCCCAAAACATTTTTTTTACGAAATCATTTTTATTGGGATCTAAAGCAGATTTTGTAATACCAGAACGCGTATTTTGATCCAAAATTGAGAGACGAAACCACAAATTTGTGTATACGTCTACGACGTATAATACACAACTTTGAATAAGTGTGCTGTCATTTGTTACGCGTATTATACGTCGTATACGTATACACAAATTTGTGGCTTCGTCTCCCAATTCTAAATCAAAATATGCGTTCAGAGCGTGAACGCCCGGTTCGACTACAGGCCGCTAGAGTAAAAGTGTGTTAATATATTTTCTACCACTTTTCTCGGTATTGGGGATACTTCGGATATATACATTTTGCGTTCCTGTAATTTTTATCACATTTGCGTATACTAAATCGCCTGACTCGTCTAGTGTATAATTAGTTTGGTCTTGCTCGTGCTGGATGAGTTTTAAACGTTTTTTTAAAATTCTAATTTGTTGTTTTGCCCTAAGGAATTTATAGTGGTATTGTCTTAATTTTACCTGAAAATAAAATTGAATAAATTTAGAATTTAATAAAATAAACAAATTATAACATTAAAATTACGAAGATTATTTTACTCGTATCGTTCATCAGTGAACACAAAAACAAAATTATATTTGTTATTGTTACTGAACTGCACTCAGTAGAAGTATCTGATAATGATGATCCTGTTGATGATGATGACGATGATAATACGGAAAGTGATGATGTTACTGTGGTTGGTAAATTTATCATTTCTACTATTGGCTGTGTGGTAACTGGAATTGGAGCTCTTGATGACGGCCTACTTTCATTTTCAGTAGATTTTTGTTTATTTGGACTATTTCTAGAGCTGAAAGATGCAATCGTTTCTATTGCCGGGTGTGTGGTAACTGTAGGTAGTGCTTGTAATGGCAACCTAGTTTTATTTTGAGTAGAGTTTTGTTTACTTGTCGTATTTTCATCCTCGAACAATTTGCGTAAAAATTCATCTGTACTTGGCTCATCTGCTACTAAAATCGGCAAAGGGGTATGAACCGTTACAAATGTTACATCAAAATCATCAATTGCTAAAGCAACAATAAAAAATATATACATTGTATGTGTCTTTATGTAGGTTCTCATGAGCGTGAAACATAATTTATATGTACGTAATAAACACATTTTTATTAATCACTTGTTTTTTGTTTCGCAAAATATTTCGAATATTTTTCAAAAAGTTTAAAAAATCACTCGATCGATTTCGACTTGTTAGGTCATCATCCGGAGTATCTACTTAAGGAGTATCTATATAAGTGTGTTTCGCCAAGTGCCTACGGCAAATAGCGTAAAAATATATAATTTATATGACTAACAACAATTTACCTGGTGAAACAGATTTTAACATAGCATATTTCTTTTTTACTGGAGTCTCCTGTGTTTCTAAATTGCATAATTCAATTTGGCTAGGTTTATTAATTCCAAGTAAATTTTCGTCTAACTGTGTTTCAATATCATCTTCGATATTACTATCCACTTGTGACAAAATGTATTTGTTATTCAATAAACGGCTGCTTCTTTTTATTTGACTATTTTTTATAATTGTATTTTCTTTGACTGGTTTAGGTCTTGATCGTTTCATTTTAATTGTTATTTATTAATGCTAAGAACGAAAAAATATATACAAATTTGTGTTAGTCATCTTCATAACTATTAGGTAATTTTGTTATTCCGATATGTTTTATTGTATCTATTATTAATAGTTTTTCTTTTATTTCTTCAATTTTAACCATTTTCAATTTACTTGTAACTTTTTTTAACAATATGAAATGCCTGCATAATTCGCTCAGTTAAGGTTTATTATGTATGTAAAATCACAAAATTTTATGAACAGTTCTATAGTTCCAAATGCACCATCTAATAGTTCGATAGTCGATTTGTTTGTTTTTAAATTTTCCTCATATTTGCTCGTGTGGTAGAGCGTATTTTTATAAAGTAACCTGTGATAAACTGAAACACTGGTGAATGTAAAATTTGGTGAAAATAATTGTCTTTCATCAACAGAAAAGTTATAATTCATGATAGGTTTTCCTAAACATCTCGAAATATTCGTCTCAATTTTTCTTAATTTTTTTGTTTTGTGAATTTGTTCATGGTATTTTAAAAGTCGTTCATCAGCTTGTTCATCAAATACGTCGAAGGACTGTTTTATTAAGTATTTTGTGGAAATTTGTTTTAAAATATCGGTGGTTCCTTTCACGTAATTCTTTAAAATTCCGTTATTATTTTCAAAACAAAAATTTGAATGTGCCCATAGAGGACTACAATGCCGCACGCATCGTGAAATATGTGTCAATAGGTGAACGTTGTAAGTCATATGCGTTTGGCCATACAACTGTTCAAATTTAATGACGAAATGTTTCAATATGCCCTAGCTTTAAAAAAATTATCATTTGCAATATCTTGCTCCAGAAGAATGAATATTGCTTCTGATAACAAAGCAAAATGACTTAAATATTTCTCTGGTAGTATATCAAATAAGCATGATACGCCGTAAAATAGCAGCCAGCTTCGATATTCATTGGCCTTCCAGTAATGACGATCATTCACATTTCGAGGCCGCCTAGTGATTTGATTTAATAGTCGAATGTGAAGAAGTCTTTTATCAATTTCGATTACATTGAAAGATCGCCCAATGTTATATGGTTCTCGATGAGATGTCGAAGAAAGCCATAAATTAAGCATTTTCCGGACGACTCCCAGTAAAACGCAGTGCATATAATCTATGCAAAACCCTTTTAATTATGTCAAAATTTGTATGTAGAAGAAACGGACACAAGCCCTTTAAACCTTCTACAATACTATTATTTACAAATCTTCTCGCATTTGTCCTGCGGTTACGGTGTGGTTTCGTAAAGTAACATTTGGAATAATTGGATATCTAATCTGTTTAGTATTTTTAGAGGTAACAATAGATTTTCCAGGATGAATGCAATAGCTGCAACCAAAATATCCATTGAATTGCTTTTTATTCTGAATTTTGTCTTTTGCCACTGTGTCTACCGAACAAATTAATGGAAACACAAGTACTTCTTAACGCTGCTGTTTAATTTTGATCTGCAAACCATTAACACTTAATCTTTTAGTTTCCTTTAAAAATGGTTTTAAATAAATTTCCATTATTGGATCGGAACCAAACCAAAATCCAGTGACAATAATGTTTTCTGATTTGAAGCGTACACTAGGGTGTAATTCATTTATTGTCATTTGTAAGGGCCAAAATGAAGCTTTTTTGCTGATTTAAATATTTGAACCCCATCAGTGTTAACTGTTAAAGATATTTTTGGTTTGGTTTTAGGAAGCTTTTGATATAAAACACTGTTATATATGTTAGCCGTTTGCACGACGTCCGTTTCAATTAAATTTTACAACAGATTTTCTTGGTTGTAGGAGCACTCTTGTTAACTGCGATTGTAATGGTAGGGTAATGAAAAACTTTTTACGCGATACCAAATTAGAAACTTTGCATGTCTCACAAATTTCGTCTTTGTGTTCTAAACTAAAATCGCTGTCATCATACGATTCGTAGACCTCACAATAAAAATGATATGTAGATGATTCTCCTGAACTAAATGCATTTTTAAATAGCTATTTTGATTATGGTAAAATATCAGATCCAACAATAGTATTAATTAGTAAAAGTAAATCTCCTAATGCTACCCTAGTTAAATTGTGGCGTATATAGTAATCCAAAACCAATAACAAATCTGTTTGGTTTCCACTTTTACTCGAACTATTAATGGTTCGGTACTTTGGTTTACGCTGAGCGGAAAATTTTCAATATTTTGTTTGTTAACACTAGCCGAAACAGGAACGAGGTTATCCGAATTGGGTATTTCATCAATTTGGGAATTGCAATGTGGTTGTATCCGCTCAGGCAACTGCTGGGTGTTCTCCAAAACATTACATAGTTTTATTCTCTGTAGGAAAAAAATGTATGAAATTTAAGGAGCAGCATGGTTTAACTATATTTGGTTTGAGATAGAACTGTGGATGAGCGGATACAAAAATACTAAGAAAGAGCGAAGATTATTGGAAACTAACTTTCTTTAGCGAGTTGTACTAGAAGGAAAGAAATCCATCCAAGAAAATTTTATAAAGTTGAGATATACTAACGATGTCATTTTTAAGACAAAACACATGATAAAAGCCGTTTAAAAATAGTGCAACAGAGATGAGGTTATCTTATCGCCGCCAAAGTTTACCTCATAAAATCTATATGTAAATCCATAATCCTGCCATGAGAAACCAGATACGTATTTTACAAAACTGTCGACTCATAAAACTTTTAGAAAATACATTTTCATATAAAATAAAATACAATATTAATAACCCAAATTTGAAAAAAAAAATCATCACCGTATTTCTCGCCATTTTACGTTTTTTGTCAAACTAACCCAAAATAGTAAACATTATGCAGACTATTTACGGAAGACTTATTAATTTAATATTAACTATAAAATTCAATACTTATATCTTACCTTTAATGTATTTAACGGGATTTTATTATCCGATGAAGGCTCCAAAAATTTCTTTTTTCGATTCATTACGCGAATCTCATAAAATTAAAAAAATTTAAAATTGCACACACGACTTAAAACAATCACGCACTAATTTTGAATGTTAAAAATTTTACGATTTCTACCGATCTCTGTAAATCAAACTGTTGAAAAATGTGTCCTACAGGGCACACAAAAAGAAAATTTCCAAATTAAATATTTTTCTTCAATTTTTGTATCTCACACTGTACTGTTTCTATCCCATGTAAATACAATAAATAAAAATTTAGTTTTGTTTTGTATTTACTAGAGAATGAGCACATAACACTTTCAGCGATACATTAATTTATAAATATTAGCTAATTTGGAGAGGAGTCTTTCGTATTTTTTTAGTTGCGACGTTATGAAAAAAAGAGATCGGTTAAAGTCGTAAAATATTTTTTAATGCAGCAGCCGTATTGGTAATACTTATGTTAGTATATCTTAAAAAAATTTGTGGATACCCTATGTTTAAAAAATATACCAAAAAAGTATTAAAATGTGTATATAGATTAAATGTTAAAATTAGTATCAAATATACTTTAACAAGTTAAACTTTAAAACCAAAAACATTCAAAAATAAAACTTTATACGAGATTTTCCTTCATTTGTTTAATTTTGGTTTTTAAAAACAGTATTTGCCTAAAGTATAATTCTAAATATGCCAAAGAAAATACTTAAATTATGTTATTTTCCTAATGAATAATTAAAGTTTTTTTTAAAATTTGGTTATGTATTTAGAAATATGCTTAAAAGACAATATATTGCATATAAAATTAATATAAATACTAAACTGAGATTTTTTTAAATATGTTTAAGTATTAAATTTAAGTATACTGAGGGTAGTTTAAGTTAACTTAATTTTTTCCATTAGGGCAGTTTCGGGAATTGTTGAGCATGATTAAACAACAGAATAATGACGGTGCAACAATCTCTCAAAATATTCCAATAAATTCGAGTAACTTTGAAAAGTGTACGTCAAGGTTTAATGGAGATAAGTCAAGTAGTGCGGAAGCATTTGTAGATGCAATAATATAAGATATCGCGAAATATTTTCAGACCTCTTCGTTTGTAAAATACGTGCACTGTTTTCACAATTTTTAGCTTGGTTGACTAACAGTAACTGTTCAATTGTATATGGTGTATGGTTTGTTCTCAATTAAACGAGATGCGTTTGAGACTTTCGATGATTTAATAAATGTGGCTACAAAAGTTAAAAGTGTTTGAAGTAAGTATTATTATTTTGTTAATATATATAGTTATTTTGGTGAAAGGTAGTTTCTGGAAAAGGCGATCCATTTATCCATGGAAATTCGAGGAACAACTAAAAATTGGGCAGTCAAATTTACTAACTCCAACTGAATGTTTTATTAAAGAAGCCACAAATATTGATGATACCCATTATAAATTAAAACCGGATTACAAAGATGATGTTAATTTAAATTTGAGTGAAATTTTAAATGCTACGACAGGAGGTCGTGCTATTATCAATGAGTATACACTACAGATCACAAAACGATGGATGTAGAGCCATCCTTTTAGATATCATCAACAGTTTCATTATTTGACAAAAAATAAAAGTATAAAAGTAACTATACTAGTTTACCAAGAATCAACTAATTAAAAACTTCGCCACCGAAGAATTGGTAATTAATATATTTGGTAGTTAATATGTTACGATTAAAGTGCAAAATTGATGTGCTGACCAAAATTAGAGAAAAACTATTTCTCTACTTCGGAGTCTATAAAATGGGAATCCTATGTTCCCGTCTCATATTGGACTCATTACCCAAACGCCTACTTTATATGGTTTTAGTGAATAGTCATCTGCCATAGTAGAGGCTTATCGCTTCAATAACTCTGACGGAGCACGATAGAGGTAACCGCATCGTTCAAGCAGCTTAACCCTCTAATGAGAAATATATGAGACTAAGGGGATGTCGAAGGGCTGAGTATAGTCTGCAAACATACCGATTCGCACTTTAAATATAACATATTCGCCAAAATAATGTATTCGTTTTATACTTTATTTTAATTATTACATATTTAACTTTTAGGTAACCTATTTTGTTAAGCAGCAGGGCAAACGAGAAGTTTCAAAAATGTACTCAAAATATTTTAATTCTTTGCGAACCATGAAGCATTGTGGCGTAATGGAAAAAATCGTACATCAGCAGCCGCCATCAAAATATATTTTTGAGAGTCACATTGGCGCTTGACTTTGGTAATATATATAACGTCGAGAGTGGTAGGAGTGTTTTTGTTTCATTATATAAGAAACAAAATTGTGACATCGATTATTAAATGAAAAAAACATTGGAAGTCGATTCTGAAAAATAAATATAACTAGTACTATGATACTGTAATGTTTAAATTTGCATTAGAATAACAAGGAGACAAAATGGAAATGCGTTGCTTAAAATTTTTTGACCGGTTCAATAATCGAGACCTACTTTACAACAAAAAATTGGACTAAATAAACGAACTGATCTCAATAAAAGAAATTTTAATCTACGATGATATGGTGGAACAATACTCTCTGATATTTTATCGAATTTTATATTTTTTGTTTTCCTAGATTGCATTTTTTTACAATTTTCTTCTTTTGGTTTTCTTCTTATTTGTGTGTCTATTTCTTTAGAACTGGAGTTGGATATTGATATAAGCTTAAATTGCATAAATCAGGATAATTGTTATTTTGGAGAATTGGAACACCATTGGATTGCAACTAAAACTTACCGATGTAATTAGCTTGCAGAAATTATGACAGCTCCACCAATGATATTTTCGGCAAATGGCCTCATTTTAAAAAGGCACTAGGATATAAATTGGTAAGGTCTGAATGTAAAATGCACTGAAAAATTAACTAATTGCTATTTCGTATACATTGTTTAGACGGATATTGGTCTTGAAATTATTTTTGACTGCAAATATTTTATCCAACAGTTTGAAAGTTCCTGATCGAAACCAAATATAATACAAAGGAGAAAACGGAAATAATAAAACTATGCGAGGAATTTAACGAAATATTTCACACAGGTAAATTAACATTCGCAAACGCGATAAAACATCAAATTAATTTGAAAAACTTTAAGAAAAGAAATAAAATCATTTTTAGGCCTAGTCGGATGCTATAGAAAGTTTATCGCAAAAATTACGAAACCTTTAACCAGCTGTATGTCTAAAAATAAAAAAATCGTAATTGATGAAAATTGCAAAAATTGTTTCAAGTATTGTAAAAACTGTTGACGATGGAACCAATACTCAAATATCCTGATTTCAACCAACATTTTATTTTGACGACAGATGCATCTAATTATGCTCTGGGCGCAATTTTATCGCAAGGGCAAGTAGGCAAAGATCTTTCAATCTGCTTCGCCTCAAGAACTTTATCAAAAACCGAAACCAATTATTCTAAAATTCAAAAAGAATTGTTAGCAATAATCTGGGCCGTAAAATATTTCAGATCATATTTGTATGGTAGAAAATTTCAAATCATCAAATCGTATAGATATAAGTAGTGTTTCTTGACGAAAATAAGTTTGCAGGGAATGCACATATGTGTACTATTGCCCACACAATTGTGTTACCGGGCAGCAAAATAGATATAAAATATTTAGAGTATAAGCATTAGTATAGAAAAACGTGTAAATAAAATAAGTTAAGAAATAAAATCGAATCAAAAAATCGAAAATTACAAACTATCATTTCATCACCAACTTTACAAATTTGACATATATTTATTCGATAGCAGAAATTTCAAGCAGTGTCAAAATGTGTTTTTGCTATTCACCGCTAGAGGCATCACTATCACAAAAATAACAACTGACATTTTTTGAAACCAGCCAGCAGAAATTATTTGAAATTTTTAGGCAAATTAATAATTCTTAGCAGAAAGTTTCATGAAAAATCAAAGAATTTATGAAAAGAAAAGAAAATATATGTTTAAACGTTTTGAAACGAAAAATGATAATTTTTTTTAAAAAATAACGATTTTCGTATTATAGTAGTATAAGGACTCTCAAAATATACTAAAATTATCATACTCATCATAATGCAAATACAGGGCAACATAAAAAAACACCTTCGTTGATGGCACTCCATACATTTCTGAAGTCATTTTAATGTGCAAAGTTTTCAGTTTTTTAACAAAAGTATTAAAGTAGTTTTACTGATACAAACAAAACGTTGACCTGAAAACGGGAGACTCTAAAAATTTGAGTTGACTTTGATTGTGGAATATCACCTATTCCACCCAAACTAACATAATTACATCTAAGATGCTTCAAGACTTATCCGCCACGCCCCGCAGTCAAAATATTTGTGTTTTGAACGTTAGATTCTGGATAAAATGGTTCGTTTGTCGATATAATATTAAAAATACAAAAAAAAGGACGAACTACTGTATGACGCATTACCGAAAATTTTTAGAAATTTTTAAAATACAAGATAACTCCAAATGATACGTGCACGTACCTCTAACTTGGCATAAATCCCGTCATAGCAAGTTACATATAGCAAACAGCAAATGCTATAGAAAATTTGGTTTTGCAAAATCGGTTTTCAAATACCAACACGCCTTTATAAACCATTTTTATTGTAACCAAAATAACGGTTAAAAATCATAGCGCACTTAACTGATTTATTTGCGTCAGTTTTAATTACTTATTACACAACACTATTTATACACTCACACTATAATACACACTCACAAAACTTTATATTAAACATAATTTTTAGTTATTTTTAATTATAAATAATTTAATTAGAAAGTTAATTTTTAACATTACACAATGCAATTTTCACTAATTATATTATTCACTCGCCTCCCGTGACGTATTTATTTTAAAACGAGGCGTGACATGATTGAAGATTATAATACTACTGTAATTTGGTAATCAATATTAATTTTGTGTGTTAAGACTAACGGCAAATTTACCTTTCGCAAACAACAACAACAACAACAACAACAGATCTACTTGATCAAACTTGTTATGTGATATCGATGCTCGGTAGTTAAAAAAATAAACGATTTAATGGAGAAGTGGGTATGCATAAGCACTGTTTGTGCTTTTTTTCGGAAATAATAATAATAAATCGAGAAGTCTAACCTTTATTTCTTTTATATATTTACTTTGTACAAGGTTCTTACGGAAAGAAAATTTAAGCAAATGGTGCAGAAAATTGGAAAATTTAGGAAAACTTAAGACTACCGGTTTCATTCATCTATTTTTATAAGTTTTCTAATACTTTGAACAAGGTTCTTACGGGAAGAAAAATTAAGGAAGTTGTGTAGAAAATTGGGAAATTTCAGAAAACTTAAGACTACCGATTTTTTTATAAGTTTCTAATACTTTGAACAAGGTTCTTACGGGAAGAAAAATTAAGGAAATTGTGTAGAAAATTGGGAAATTTCCGAAAACTTAAGACTTTACCGATTTCATTCGTTTTTTTCTATAAGTTTCTAATACTTTGTACAAGGTTCTTACGGAAAGAATAAATAAGAAAATTGTGCAGATAATTGGAAAATTTCACAAAACATAAGACTTTATTGATTTCATTCGTTATTTTTTTTTATAACTTTTCTAAAGGTTTTTACGGAAAGAAAAATTTAGAACATTGCGCAGAAAATTGGAAAATTTCAGAAAACTTAAAACTTTGACGATTTCATTCCCCTTACCCGGGCCAGTTCGAGTAGTATTTACAAGATTAAACTGAGCTAAATACAAACGTGACCGTGAAATCACTAATGTAATATTTTACGTCATATATTCTAGATTCCCAGTTTAGGGATATCGTCAAATTCACAAATACTTATAACTTACAGGCGAAGGGCAAAAAATGTAAAACCGCAGATATAGAAATTAAAAAGTTCTATGGAATGTGTATGATGATGGGATGCATATTGTATCCCCGGTTAGACCTATTTTGGAAAAACGGTTATCGCAAGGATATTATTCGATCGATGGACAAATGATCCCTTAAACTGGTCGATGCCCAGTCTGCCAGTATGTGCAAAATAAACCGCAACAAACGGGTTTAAAAAATTTCGTAGCGACAACTTCAACAAGACTTGTCATCGACTAAGAAGTATATCAGGGTGACAAAACGACATTATTGATCGAACAATAGACTTGGGCCCAGCAGTAGTGCTGCACTTGGTAAAGACTATTCCACAAGTAAGTTTTGGACAAATCGTCTCGAATATGTACAATTTAAAACTAATAGGGAGGAAACACCAGCTCACCACAGTTAAGTGGAAAGATACCAAATGTGTTACTGTACGTTCCACAATCGTTGGATGTACGCCAATAGTGATAGTTAGTCGTTGGAATAAAATCTCGAAAGTCGTTGGAATAAAGTCATATAGACGAAAACGTCACATGTCCGCGTGCGTCTACCAAATGTTACAGTACTATCGGTCGCTGCATGAAAACTAAGAAATGGACAATGAAAGACGTAAATCATTTTATTGAAGCAACCGTGAACTCATGGATGGAGTATCGGCTCGATTGTATGGTTGAAGGAAAATGTTCAAAACGCTATAAAAGACAATTAGTAGCAAAAACTATTACTGGAAATAATATGGTTATCATTTTAAAAAAATCCCAAGTTTGAGCCTAAGCTAAAAATTTAAATCGAAGATGGGGCTTGAAATGTTGCTTAATGCCTAAATAAAAAAGCTTAAGCCTATTCATTTGTTTTGGGCTAAAGTACTTTACTTGTACTTATATAGTAAAAATAAAAAATAAAAAAGTTTGAGCCCAAAAATTGATTTTCGGCGCACCAGCGTGTTTTGGTTCTCTCGTATTTACTTTATTTTTTGTTTTTTTATTTTTATTTGTAACCGGTTTTTTTTAAGCCCGATAGAACTTGAAATTGTAAAAAATAACACAAAAATTCAAATTGTAATCAAACGTTTTTATTATTTGAATGAAAGATCAATACATGGCATTAATATGAAAATGATTTCGTGCATATGGGCACCGTGGCTGTTCTTGACGAAGCGCATTCTGAGCAAGTTTTTCGAGCACTGCTGGCCGTATGTCACGAATAACAAGTACAATGCTGGCCTCCAACACTTCAATTGACAGGTCCATTTATCGAAATCAACTAATCGCCAGGTTTTGATTTTAATAAGTCAATGGTTGCGATCGCCGAATGGTACGTAGCGCCATCCTGTTGAAACCACATCTCATCCGGATCAATGTCATCCATATTTCCAAACAAAAAATCATTGATCATGGTGAGGTAATGATCTCCATTGACGTCTTCCATAAGTTGCGAGTATCGACGATTGATTTTCAAAGTAAATTTTAATAATTTCGTAGCGTTGTTCAAGCGTCAGTTTATTCACGATGATTTGCCAGAGTATACTCACACTGATATCTGCCAGAGTAGATTTTTCATAAAAATTAAATTTTTTGTTTTATTTTCAACAATTTCATGTTCTATCAGGCTTAAAAAACACCCGTTATATTACGCTCACTAATTGATATCGTAGATGAGAAATAGGTGCAAAGAGAGAGCACAAAACATAACTGGCGCACCAGCGTGTTTTGGTTCTCTCGTATTTACTTAATTTTTTTTTTATTTCGTTGCATATTCTTGGGACAACATTTCGTTGCATTTTTCTATATAATGTGACGCCAAAAACATCTTCGATGTTAAAAAAAATACATTTGCCAATACGTGAACAAAGATAGTGTAGCCATATCAGTAGCTACGTTCGAAGTTGCTACCAAAAATTCCAACGATGAAATCACTCAGCGAAGCGTTGTGGCGTACTTTTTCATTCGCTGTACAAAGAAATTCCACTGTTGTTAAATTGGCCACATATTTTCCATAACGGTCAAAATTGTATTTTAAAGCGGAGAACGTATAAAAACGAGCTGACAGGTCGCCACTGACAACATTGATCAGCTGCTTTGAAATGTGGTAGAATGACCGTTCATAGAAACGTTCGCCTTTTAAAAATACCTACGACACGCTCGTGAAAGTAGTATTGGCATAAATGGCTAGGTTCCATATGGCCTCATATAAGAATATCAGAAAATCGAGAAATCCTCCTAGAAATATGATTTACCGGAAATGGTTGATACAGTTTTGGATTGGCAATAGTAAGGGCTTACAATGACTAAGAGGGCAGTGCCAGCCGTAAGGTAGTATTGGCGCAAATGGCCAAGTTCCATATGGCTCCATACAAGAATATAAGAAATCTGTGTCATTGTCCTAGAAATATGATTTGCTGGAAATGATTCTTTATGTTTTGAATAATTTATGGTACGGACCAACTGTGGCCAGTTGGAAAGTACCAGCCGTATAGTAGGATTCGCGCAGTCAAAAAGCTTCTATATGGCCCAATATAAAAATTATTAAATGCCATTCTCCTAGCAATATTCGATTGTTAAAAACTAAAAGCAAATGAAACGAGTGTGTATAAATCGAACACATATTTTACAGATCATTTGTGGATCAGTCCCGTTTCGAATCAACATAGCTCCAGAAATATTTAGGTTTGTTTCTAATATTCGATTCAACATATGAATTATACAAGAAACGATTTAAAAGTTTAAATTGAGTTCTAAAAACACTAAATATTTCATAATTTGCGACGGGTGGATTCAAATTGTATTTTTATGAGCTTTAGATTTTCGATTTTTTAAGCCAGGCAGGCGACGATTAAATCATAGCTCGCGTACCAACAAAACAACAGGCGAACGAGGAATAAATTATGCAATTGCCAAGTCCAAACTACTCGTTTTATATCGATCCCAATTAATGTTGCACAATAACTCATTTAAAGCATCATATAGTCCCCCTTGAGTAAACAGATTGAGTCCATCACGAGGTTTGAGATTAAATCAACATTGAATGGCAGAATATCATTTTCAACAGCCAGTTGGTTTAAGAAAAATGTCAGTAGCCTTCCATATGAATCAGCTGAGGATCCGTATGGAATGTAAACAATAACTTTCACCATCAGCTTTCCATTAAAGCAAGTTTATCAGCCAAATTCTTAAACTCGTTTCTCTTCAGATCAATAATTTCTGCACGTATATCTTACGAGACAGCTTGCAGAAGCCCGCCACCTCTCACCGTTGATTCAAGACCCGAATAATAGCATACTCATTTTCCAACACCGATAACATTCCATGCGGTTTTGATCAAATTCCGCTCGAGTTGTGATAATAAATAGACAATGTGTCGGTTTTGGCAGAGATCGACAGAGCTGGTTGATCAATAGGTGCTGATCAAAACCAACAAGCGAAGCGCCATCTTGTTTGCACTTTGCAATATAGACGTGTAATATAAATAAAAATGTTGGAAGCTTGCTTGGTAATCTCACCATTTAGGAGCAAGAGGTGTCTATTAGACTGGACTATTGAACTCTATTTGGGGCTATTTTTTTAGTCCTTCCCATGTTTTACCAAGATGTTTCGCTTTGGTTACCGATCCTATTCATCTCCAAATTTTATTTCCTGATTTTATTTTTTGTTTATTTGTAATTGTGTTCGACCAGAAGCATTTTATTAGCCGCCTACGGTAGTTTTTCACATACACCTGAAGTTTTCTGGTGATCTTCAGTACTGACATCACACATTGAACATTCGTAGCTTAGTATTTCTTAACAGTGCATCATTCTGCTTTCATTTGTGTTGAACTCTATTTCCAGCATCCCGGTACATTTTTTTGATGACTTCGACTATTTTCTTCGGGTTGCCCAATTCACCAGGGCTTTACAGATTGCGTTTCTATAGAGATATAGTGTAGAGTTGTCCATTCGTTAGATTGTTCGATAATGACACTCATTTCGTTAATGTGACGTGATTGATTATTGGGGGTTTCGTTCAAGTATGATCATGGCCATGGCCATGGCTAATATACTTTGACTGAGGGAAGAGACACCGTGTCGGTTATCTTTCTGCTGGTAGTGGGTTAGAGTTTCTGCTGTTATAAGTCTGTTGAGAAAGCTCTTTTGTTCGTTATTTATTTGGACGTTAAGACTTGTCCAGTGAATCCTTTATTGGTTGTATTTTTGTAAATTTGCGGATGACACTTTTTGCCATATTGGTGTCATGTTCACATATCTCTGGTGCTGCCACCTCTCAGCAGTCTCGAGACTTTCTTCTGTATATTTAATATGACCATACGGTTACTGTCATTTTCCCTGTTTCTTCGCATTACTTTCGATTTTCTGGTGTGTTCTGATAGCATAGTTTACACTTAAGTTGGCGGTGTTCCCCTATTTTCCACATGTAATCCTCAACCCGTAGTTTTCGGATGTATTCATGATGGCCAATCATACTTTTGGCAGAATTGGATAGCTAATCGATTTGAATGGGAAAAAAATAATTGACTCGATGACTGGCCCAAATTCAAATTGCATGCGCGTCACTGTTAATGAGACGACCGAATACAAAACATAATAGTTGGATTCGAATTACGCTGGTCTACCAGAATTTCGAACCGCTATATAGTACGTCGAATTATCACGACTGGACATCCTGTGTTTGCTCGACCTCGACGATTGGATCCCGATAAACTCGAGAAAGCACGAAAGGAATTCAAATTTTTGATGAAAGCCGGAATTTGTCGACCATCAAGCATTAGTTGGGCTAGCCCGCTTTTTTTATGATGAAGATACCATGGGACAAGGCACCCGTGCGTTGAGTTTATGGCGTTTGGCTAACGCAACGCTGCGCAAACTTTACAGCGATTAATTCACGAAGTTTGCGAAGTTCGCCTTGACGATGCCTGAAGAGCACCATGAGCATTTGCCATTGCCCGATAAAATCGGGCCATCAATTCATTTCCACTTCCGACAATATGGTAAATCAACAAAAATGTTTTTTGGCGACAATCAACTATAAGTATCGTAAGTTTTTTACCAAACGCCATGGCAACTCAAGTTAAATTACTGGAAATGAAATGGAAACAAGAAAAATGGTCGAACGATGTTAATATGGATGGACGAAGCGAGAAATACATTTAATAAGTGCAAACCCGCTGCACTCACCGCTCAAAACAGTGAAGCTTTCTTTTAATGAAACAAGAAAAAAACCAAAAGATTCATTCGTTTTTTTGTTTCGAGACAACAACTCGAGATTTGTATTTGTTTAAATTAAAAATAAATGTATAAAATAAATTAATCAGGGGCTTTATGTTCTACTAACACTTCGAATCGAAAAATGAAAGTTGTAAAATTTTCGACTTTTATCGTTTTTCAATCTTGCAATACTTTTCTAGAAGACTGATATTTCACAGCTATATTTATTATTACTTTGGTTTTAAATTATGAAACTTTTAATCGCGATTCGAAAATGATACAACATACCGCCATTCGACTTTTTTCGAATTTCGATTCGAAGTGATGGTACAACATACTGCCCAGTTTGATTTAATAGAAATTTACTCACCATCCTTATAAATATCGAGGAATATAACTATCCTGTGAAGTTCATTTTTGAAATACGTATATCAACCGACCAAGCGAAATCAACACGAAACTTATGTTGTTGAGCAATGAGTTGAGCAAATTATCCGAGCGTATAGATATTTTATCTGTTTAGGTTTGTAGGTTAATGCCGATACAAAAACAACAATCAGGTCCCAGAAATTCTGGAGTAAGTAGAAAGCGAATCATTGAGATCAAAACCTATTACGAGGAGTCAAACAAAAATGACAGCAAATAACGTGATTTTTCAACTCATGGTTGAACAGTATAAAGTTATTTCCGTTATTTTCTTACATCGCGCTAAAAACTAAATTTATAACTCAAAACTATTCTACACTAATTTTGCTAACAATGCATTTGTGCATTTTAGATGAATATACATAATTTTATTTATGTAAAAGTAAATTTTTGTTATTAGTGTAATCAATGTAAATTGTTGTTAGTATAATCTACGACAAAAATTGTATAAAATCAGGAAATTTTTCTAAATAAAACCATTCTGTTCAGTTCACTTAAACATTTCAGTTTCGTCCTTAGAGTATTTGAGGCCTCACCCGTGGTAACCTCAAATACTCTGCAATAATTGGATTTAACATGACAATGACTGATGACCACCCTATTGGAAAAATTGAACAAAAAATACTAAAATAAAATTTAGCATTTCATATAAAAAATACCAATTATTTAAGTATATTTAAGTAGGTTATGGCATGATTATTTTGGTGTATTTCACTATTTCAAACCAAAATAGTTTTAGATATTTTCTAAGATTCTCTTAGTTTATTACATGATGAACCATCATACAAATTTAAGTATTATTTATTAACAATTTAAACATTTATAGTATGTATATGAAAAAAAATAATTTTTGGTATTAATATTGTTTAAAAATAATACTGTAATTAATATATTTTAAGCATTTGCTACTTTTAAAATTAATAATATTTTATGTATTAATACCGCATTTTATAGTTAAATAGAAATGTAGCAAATAAACCATACCATTGCTGTATAATTTTTAAATTTAATATGTATTTTTAAGTTTAGTTTTATTTAGTATGTACTATCATTAAAACGATTCATTAGCACGACATCAAAGAACAAACCAAGCAGGATTGGGGCCATAGTTTTACAGAAAATGTATGCATCTGTATTGTTTTTTTTACCTTTCCGATGGACAAAGGAGTGAGAAGAGTAAAACCTGAATTTAGGTTGCATCTAAACCTATTCATATTTCTATAAGTAGTTTCAATTTCTTAATAAAACACCCGTTTTTTTAATATTTCAATTTTTTACTCAAACTTCATATTTCCTGCTTACTTCAAAACTACATAATATATAACATATTAGTGTGATTAAAAATAATAAAATAATTAAGTGATATTATTAAACATCAGAAAAATTTTATAAATCCCCAACATTTTTATGTTTGTGTTTTCGTTTCTTTTTTTTTATCTTTTTTTGCCTTTCAAACATCTTTCGAGTTTTCGTAGTTTTCGTTATTAACAGAATCCAATATTTGACGGCTTTTTAATATTTCGGCATTTTTTATTGAGATTTTCACGTTCTGTATTTTCCTATTAACGCACTGGTTATAAATGGAAAATCGCTGTTTTGCGTTTTTAAATTTCTTACATCTTTCCCAAAACATTTTTTTTACGAAATCATTTTTATTGGGATCTAAAGCAGATTTTGTAATACCAGAACGCGTATTTTGATCCAAAATTGAGAGACGAAACCACAAATTTGTGTATACGTCTACGACGTATAATACACAACTTTGAATAAGTGTGCTGTCATTTGTTACGCGTATTATACGTCGTATACGTATACACAAATTTGTGGCTTCGTCTCCCAATTCTGGATCAAAATATGCGTTCAGAGCGTGAACGCCCGGTTCGACTACAGGCCGCTAGAGTAAAAGTGTGTTAATATATTTTCTACCACTTTTCTCGGTATTGGGGATACTTCGGATATATACATTTTGCGTTCCTGTAATTTTTATCACATTTGCGTATACTAAATCGCCTGACTCGTCTAGTGTATAATTAGTTTGGTCTTGCTCGTGCTGGATGAGTTTTAAACGTTTTTTTAAAATTCTAATTTATTGTTTTGCCCTAAGGAATTTATAGTGGTATTGTCTTAATTTTACCTGAAAATAAAATTGAATAAATTTAGAATTTAATAAAATAAACAAATTATAACATTAAAATTACGAAGATTATTTTACTCGTATCGTTCATCAGTGAACACAAAAACAAAATTATATTTGTTATTGTTACTGAACTGCACTCAGTAGAAGTATCTGATAATGATGATCCTGTTGATGATGATGACGATGATAATACGGAAAGTGATGATGTTACTGTGGTTGGTAAATTTATCATTTCTACTATTGGCTGTGTGGTAACTGGAATTGGAGCTCTTGATGACGGCCTACTTTCATTTTCAGTAGATTTTTGTTTATTTGGACTATTTCTAGAGCTGAAAGATGCAATCGTTTCTATTGCCGGGTGTGTGGTAACTGTAGGTAGTGCTTGTAATGGCAACCTAGTTTTATTTTGAGTAGAGTTTTGTTTACTTGTCGTATTTTCATCCTCGAACAATTTGCGTAAAAATTCATCTGTACTTGGCTCATCTGCTACTAAAATCTGCAAAGGGGTATGAACCGTTACAAATGTTACATCAAAATCATCAATTGCTAAAGCAACAATAAAAAATATATACATTGTATGTGTCTTTATGTAGGTTCTCATGAGCGTGAAACATAATTTATATGTACGTAATAAACACATTTTTATTAATCACTTGTTTTTTGTTTCGCAAAATATTTCGAATATTTTTCAAAAAGTTTAAAAAATCACTCGATCGATTTCGACTTGTTAGGTCATCATCAGGAGTATCTACTTAAGGAGTATCTATATAAGTGTGTTTCGCCAAGTGCCTACGGCAAATAGCGTAAAAATATATAATTTATATGATTAACAACAATTTACCTGGTGAAACAGATTTTAACATAGCATATTTCTTTTTTACTGGAGTCTCCTGTGTTTCTAAATTGCATAATTCAATTTGGCTAGGTTTATTAATTCCAAGTAAATTTTCGTCTAACTGTGTTTCAATATCATCTTCGATATTACTATCCACTTGTGACAAAATGTATTTGTTATTCAATAAACGGCTGCTTCTTTTTATTTGACTATTTTTTATAATTGTATTTTCTTTGACTGGTTTAGGCCTTGATCGTTTCATTTTAATTGTTATTTATTAATGCTAAGAACGAAAAAATATATACAAATTTGTGTTAGTCATCTTCATAACTATTAGGTAATTTTGTTATTCCGATATGTTTTATTGTATCTATTATTAATAGTTTTTCTTTTATTTCTTCAATTTTAACCATTTTCAATTTACTTGTAACTTTTTTTAACAATATGAAATGCCTGCATAATTCGCTCAGTTAAGGTTTATTATGTATGTAAAATCACAAAATTTTATGAACAGTTCTATAGTTCCAAATGCACCATCTAATAGTTCGATAGTCGATTTGTTTGTTTTTAAATTTTCCTCATATTTGCTCGTGTGGTAGAGCGTATTTTTATAAAGTAACCTGTGATAAACTGAAACACTGGTGAATGTAAAATTTGGTGAAAATAATTGTCTTTCATCAACAGAAAAGTTATAATTCATGATAGGTTTTCCTAAACATCTCGAAATATTCGTCTCAATTTTTCTTAATTTTTTTGTTTTGTGAATTTGTTCATGGTATTTTAAAAGTCGTTCATCAGCTTGTTCATCAAATACGTCGAAGGACTGTTTTAATAAGTATTTTGTGGAAATTTGTTTTAAAATATCGGTGGTTCCTTTCACGTAATTCTTTAACATTCCGTTATTATTTTCAAAACAAAAATTTGAATGTGCCCATAGAGGACTACAATGCCGCACGCATCGTGAAATATGTGTCAATAGGTGAACGTTGTTAGTCATATGCGTTTGGCCATACAACTGTTCAAATTTAATGACGAATTGTTTCAATATGCCCTAGCTTTAAAAAAATTATCATTTGCAATATCTTGCTCCAGAAGAATGAATATTGCTTCTGATAACAAAGCAAAATGACTTAAATATTTCTCTGGTAGTATATCAAATAAGCATGATACGCCGTAAAATAGCAGCCAGCTTCGATATTCATTGGCCTTCCAGTAATGACGATCATTCACATTTCGAGGCCGCCTAGTGATTTGATTTAATAGTCGAATGTGAAGAAGTCTTTTATCAATTTCGATTACATTGAAAGATCGCCCAATGTTATATGGTTCTCGATGAGATGTCGAAGAAAGCCATAAATTTAGCATTTTCCGGACGACTCCCAGTAAAACGCAGTGCATATAATCTATGCAAAACCCTTTTAATTATGTCAAAATTTGTATGTAGAAGAAACGGACACAAGCCCTTTAAACCTTCTACAATACTATTATTTACAAATCTTCTCGCATTTGTCCTGCGGTTACGGTGTGGTTTCGTAAAGTAACATTTGGAATAATTGGATATCTAATCTGTTTAGTATTTTTAGAGGTAACAATAGATTTTCCAGGATGAATGCAATAGCTGCAACCAAAATATCCATTGAATTGCTTTTTATTCTGAATTTTGTCTTTTGCCACTGTGTCTACCGAACAAATTAATGGAAACACAAGTACTTCTAAACGCTGCTGTTTAATTTTGATCTGCAAACCATTAACACTTAATCTTTTAGTTTCCTTTAAAAATGGTTTTAAATAAATTTCCATTATTGGATCGGAACCAAACCAAAATCCAGTGACAATAATGTTTTCTGATTTGAAGCGTACACTAGGGTGTAATTCATTTATTGTCATTTGTAAGGGCCAAAATGAAGCTTTTTTGCTGATTTAAATATTTGAACTCCATCAGTGTTAACTGTTAAAGATATTTTTGGTTTGGTTTTAGGAAGCTTTTGATATAAAACACTGTTATATATGTTAGCCGTTTGCACGACGTCCGTTTCAATTAAATTTTACAACAGATTTTCTTGGTTGTAGGAGCACTCTTGTTAACTGCGATTGTAATGGTAGGGTAATGAAAAACTTTTTACGCGATACCAAATTAGAAACTTTGCATGTCTCACAAATTTCGTCTTTGTGTTCTAAACTAAAATCGCTGTCATCATACGATTCGTAGACCTCACAATAAAAATGATATGTAGATGATTCTCCTGAACTAAATGCATTTTTAAATAGCTATTTTGATTATGGTAAAATATCAGATCCAACAATAGTATTAATTAGTAAAAATAAATCTCCTAATGCTACCCTAGTTAAATTGTGGCGTATATAGTAATCCAAAACCAATAACAAATCTGTTTGGTTTCCACTTTTACTCGAACTATTAATGGTTCGGTACTTTGGTTTACGCTGAGCGGAAAATTTTCAATATTTTGTTTGTTAACACTAGCCGAAACAGGAACGAGGTTATCCGAATTGGGTATTTCATCAATTTGGGAATTGCAATGTGGTTGTATCCGCTCAGGCAACTGCTGGGTGTTCTCCAAAACATTACATAGTTTTATTCTCTGTAGGAAAAAAATGTATGAAATTTAAGGAGCAGCATGGTTTAACTATATTTGGTTTGAGATAGAACTGTGGATGAGCGGATACAAAAATACTAAGAAAGAGCGAAGATTATTGGAAACTAACTTTCTTTAGCGAGTTGTACTAGAAGGAAAGAAATCCATCCAAGAAAATTTTATAAAGTTGAGATATACTAACGATGTCATTTTTAAGACAAAACACATGATAAAAGCCGTTTAAAAATAGTGCAACAGAGATGAGGTTATCTTATCGCCGCCAAAGTTTACCTCATAAAATCTATATGTAAATCCATAATCCTGCCATGAGAAACCAGATACGTATTTTACAAAACTGTCGACTCATAAAACTTTTAGAAAATACATTTTCATATAAAATAAAATACAATATTAATAACCCAAATTTGAAAAAAAAAATCATCACCGTATTTCTCGCCATTTTACGTTTTTTGTCAAACTAACCCAAAATAGTAAACATTATGCAGACTATTTACGGAAGAGTTATTAATTTAATATTAACTATAAAATTCAATACTTATATCTTACCTTTAATGTATTTAACGGGATTTTATTATCCGATGAAGGCTCCAAAAATTTCTTTTTTCGATTCATTACGCGAATCTCATAAAATTAAAAAAATTTAAAATTGCACACACGACTTAAAACAATCACGCACTAATTTTGAATGTTAAAAATTTTACGATTTCTACCGATCTCTGTAAATCAAACTGTTGAAAAATGTGTCCTACAGGGCACACAAAAAGAAAATTTCCAAATTAAATATTTTTCTTCAATTTTTGTATCTCACACTGTACTGTTTCTATCCCATGTAAATACAATAAATAAAAATTTAGTTTTGTTTTGTATTTACTAGAGAATGAGCACATAACACTTTCAGCGATACATTAATTTATAAATATTAGCTAATTTGGAGAGGAGTCTTTCGTATTTTTTTAGTTGCGACGTTATGAAAAAAAGAGATCGGTTAAAGTCGTAAAATATTTTTTAATGCAGCAGCCGTATTGGTAATACTTATGTTAGTATATCTTAAAAAAATTTGTGGATACCCTATGTTTAAAAAATATACCAAAAAAGTATTAAAATGTGTATATAGATTAAATGTTAAAATTAGTATCAAATATACTTTAACAAGTTAAACTTTAAAACCAAAAACATTCAAAAATAAAACTTTATACGAGATTTTCCTTCATTTGTTTAATTTTGGTTTTTAAAAACAGTATTTGCCTAAAGTATAATTCTAAATATGCCAAAGAAAATACTTAAATTATGTTATTTTCCTAATGAATAATTAAAGTTTTTTTTAAAATTTGGTTATGTATTTAGAAATATGCTTAAAAGACAATATATTGCATATAAAATTAATATAAATACTAAACTGAGATTTTTTTAAATATGTTTAAGTATTAAATTTAAGTATACTGAGGGTAGTTTAAGTTAACTTAAATTTTTCCACTAGGGCAGTTTCGGGAATTGTTGAGCATGATTAAACAACAGAATAATGACGGTGCAACAATCTCTCAAAATATTCCAATAAATTCGAGTAACTTTGAAAAGTGTACGTCAAGGTTTAATGGAGATAAGTCAAGTAGTGCGGAAGCATTTGTAGATGCAATAATATAAGATATCGCGAAATATTTTCAGACCTCTTCGTTTGTAATATACGTGCACTGTTTTCACAATTTTTAGCTTGGTTGACTAACAGTAACTGTTCAATTGTATATGGTGTATGGTTTGTTCTCAATTAAACGAGATGCGTTTGAGACTTTCGATGATTTAATAAATGTGGCTCGAAGTGAAGAAGAATTTTATGAGGATGAGAATCAGATAAAAGATAAGGTTCAGAATCTAGGGTTGGAGCCATTCTGTAAATATTGTAAAAAAGGAGGTCACGCAATGGATGGATGTAAAAAAAGACCGAACGATTCGAAAGGTTCAAATTACGTGGAGCCAATTAAATCTATTTATAGTTACTACGGCTGTGGTACACTGGGTTATGTACGAAGTAGATGGCCGAAATGTAATCCGTCAAATGTTAATTCAAATAAATCATCTCCTGCAATTATTAACGCTTGAGTTGCTCAATTTCTGAATGTAACATTTTGGGAACTGCGTTAAGCCCTAAACCAAAACCAATTTTGAATATTACTATATTAGGCTCAAATGGATATTGTATAATCGACACCGATTCTATTGTAAGAATTGATTTTATTAAAAATTCACTAATCATAATAGACTTCGCTAAAACCAAATGGAAAAATCATGATTCAGAAGCTGAGTTCTCACCTAAATACGAAAATAGTGGTCGGATATTATCTATAGACAGTTAATGAGGGAAGTTTCCTTTCAAATTTACAACGGGAAGATATAAACAAATTTCTTCTAAAAAATGAATCAATTTTCTCGCCAGGGGGAAATATTACTATATGTACCGAGAACTGTATCGATACCTGCCTGCTTTTGGTCCTGGTTGTGCTTTTGGCGAAACCTAATGATTATAGACCCGCGATATTTCAGCGGATGATAGACTAAACTCGAGAATCCCAGGTGTCACGATTTTGGCATACCTGGATGATACAGTCATTCTTTTGGAATCATTTCAGCTGCATTTGAGTGATTTGGAGAAAGTTTTTAATTGGATGATCCAATTTGGATTGCGTGCTAACCGTGCAAAATGTTTTTTCTTTCGAGGGATTATACAATTTCTAGCCAATGGAGAGGGTATTAGCAGTGATTCCGACAAAGTTTCAGAATGGAATGTGCGGGAAGTCAAATCATTTCTGCACACAGGTTCCTGGTATAGGAAGCTCGTTCCAAGATTCTGCGAGATAGCACGATCTTTAACCGACCTAACTAAAAAGAACTCGATATGAGCATGGAATAAGGCCCATCAAAAAGCGTTCGATTCATTAAAACTATCATTAGTTGGAGCGCCTATTCTTTAGCAGGCAGATGAAACTAAACCTTATGTTCTGCGTACTGATGCTAGTAGTTATGCCATCGAAGCGATGTTGCTTCAGGGGAGAATGCGAAGGAACGCCAAAATGAATATGCCAGCCGTTTGTTATTGCCTGAAGAGACAAATTATAGTACGAGAGAACGAGAAAACTTAGCGGTTGTATGGGCCTTGAACAAATTCCGAAGATATATTGATGAGGCAGAAGTAACCATAGGAACCGACCATCAGCCACTCAAATGTCTAATGTCTTTAAAATCACTATTCGGTCGGCTCATTTGATGGGTATTGCTCTTCCAAGGATTTAATTTAAAATTTCAATATACGCCTGTAAGTTAATACTTCCAATTCATTTTCTAATTTATGTTAATAAGGATATTCGAAAAATTCAGTTCAAAGTCCGTGAACTGGCAAAAATTATAGCATGTTTCGAGTAGCTTGATCATCCCGATTTGGGAAATTGGACAGGATGTGGATACTTAATGGAATCATGCATTCTGTATTGTAATGCTCCTTATCAGGAGATGAAAGAGGCACAATTAGTAATACCCGCTGTTTGGCGGGAACATCTTCTATAGATTTACCATGATAGCCCAACCGCAGGTCATTATAGGGTAGATCCAGTGGCGTTTTTTAGTGATGTCGCCGAACGACTAAGCAATTTGTAGGGTTTTAATTTATTTCTAAAAAAATTATTAATGTACATAATTTTTTTTTCGTTAATTATTAAAAATGCATTCTGTATTGTAATATAACAAACACATGTAAAACCATTTAACCATCACTCTAAACCACTGTATTTTTGCATTGTGAACATTGCAATTAGGCTTGCCACTCGTCCTCCATTGAGTAGGACAGTCCTCCTTTCGTAGGAGATTTCCTCCATCTTCCACGATGGCATAAATGTCCTCCACATGTATTTTTAATACATATTTACAATATTATATACCATTTCCAAATGCTAAATAAGAAATTTCAAATACGGTCGGAAAGGGATCTATAGAATATAAAGGATACTCAGCGCTTCGAATTCATCAAAATGGTATAGCACATCAGGCATCTGTATCATTGTCTGGTATTTTGTCAAAAATAATTCTTCTGAGGAAAATGATGTTTGTCTAACAGAAATCTTCCATATATATCATATAGGTTTTGTACTTCAAATTCACGATTTTGCAAATGGTATTCAATTTTCTTAGTCACAACTTTTTACAAGTCAACCACAATTTTTTATACTTCATTGTCAATTTTTTTCTAAATCAACCTGAATTTTTTGCAAATCAAATTCAAGTTTTAATATTTCGAGTTCGTAAAGTTTTTGCAACTTTTATCAAAACAAACTCAGTGCTCTCAATTCTTAACCGATTAAGGTGGGATTGGGTATGTTGGATGGAAATGGGATTCTTAAATGATTTTTGGAAGTAGTTCTGGAATTAGGCCACCTGTGGCCCTATTCTAGCTGTCCCAGGGAATTGGAAAAATACTTTGCTGTAATTACAAATTGCAATAATTCCCAAATATTTATTTCCCGTTCCCAAATGTATATTCTGGTAGACTGGGAATATTTTTTGGGGGAAAAATTTTTTATTTTGGTTTTTATAAACTAAAACGCATGTTACGACCTTATTACAAGTTTAATTTATTTTTAAATACATATTTATTAGAAAAAATAATGTTTCAAAATTCGAAAAAGTGCGAATTACAATTCCCAAAACAAATAATGGGGAAAAATGAACGTCAAAATTGCTATAAAATGGAATTATTTTTTCCCAATAAAAAAAATTCCCAAACGACAGACTTTGGGGAACAAAAAATTCCCAACTGCTAGAAATACGTCACTAATTCCGAATTCCCTATTCCCGGGGAAAACCAGAATAGGGCCACTGGTGCGGAAGTCGACCAATTCTTAACCGATTTTGATGGGATTGGGTATGTTGGCTGGAAATGAGCTTCTTAAATGATATTTGGACGAAATTCTGGAATACGGAATTAAATCAGCAAAAAGACACGAGAAATATACTTTTAAGAATTGAATTTTATATTTATAATTTAATTTTATACTGAAAACAATTAGTTTGTTTATTTTTCTAATCTTAGTCAGAGGATAATGCTTGAAATTAATTGAAATGAGATTTTTATTTTTATTTTTTTATTTTTTCTAATATAATGATATGATGAAATGAAATAATGATAATGACATTTGATAAGATATTATTATATTAAAAATAAACAATATAAAATAACAAAAAAAATTGTACTTGTCCTCCATTGGAATTTGGAAAATGTGGCAAGCCTAATTGCAATCTACAGAACCCAAATTGGTGCACACATACTTATTTCAATGCGTAAAATTTAGTGGAGTAAAAGAGAAGCAACCTTTTTTCAAATTGACTTTGTTCATCGATTTGTTCGTATTTTATACAGAACCGTAGAAAGGTTCTCGTTCAATATAATTATACAAACAAGGAAAAAATAAACATAAAGGCCGGTTTGCAGTTGTTTCTTCGTATTCTTTCATCATTTTTTAACACTGACTGTACGTACAAACAAAAACAGTATCACACATTTCCCTTACTCTAAATTTGCTTTGATATAAAAAAGAGGAGAGAATAGCCGTGTTTTCCCAGTAGGAAATCTGTCAATATGCAAATGAATTAAATTTTTAGGAAAGAAATGCGTTTTGGTTTCTTATACTCATTTCTCCAATAGGTAAGAAAGAGAAAGATAATATTTATATTTCGTAGATTGCTAGCATGTTGACTAATAGACAAACTGATGACTTGTCCTATAGGAATCTTATATGACACTCATCTGCTTTTACAACATCAGAGACAGATATAGGACTTTCCCATGTTTCTATCCCATTCGTTCTATTACAACGCATTTATATCAACAAAAACCAAAAATGGTGTATTATTTTTCATAAATTTAGTTTGTGTTCTTGCGTTCCTAGTGTATTTGTTTTTTTGCTGCATTTTTATAATATATAATTATTTACGGTAATTTAACCAAAATTATATATGTTAAAATTTAATTAGTTTAGTAATTACTGAGAAACAAAATTATAACGTTTAGAAACAGTTTTACAGAAATAAATTTCTGTTCGTATCTTGTTGAAATATACACCTAGTCCTCCATTTTGTATTTCGTTGTTTTATAAAACTAAAAATATTTATTTGTAAATATTTATGTATATAGTTTTTTTTTAAATAATAAGTGAAATTATAAATTAATCTGTTTAATTACATTAGAGTGAGTTTGTGTTAAAGTTGGTAACTATGAATAATATAAAAGGATTTTCTAAAAGTAATTTTTATAGAAAATTAAAAAATTCGGAAGATTTAGTAAATAAACAATGGCTAGAAAGCCAAATTGAGATTGATAATAGTGTAATTGATATTGGAAATAAGTGTGTTAAAAATAATGTGACGAGTGAAGAAGAATTAGTAAATAATGGGGATTCATTTATTACGGAAGTGGCTACTGAAAATGATTTAGTCCCAAACAGTGAATCTGAAATTATAGTCAGTATTGACAAAAAGTTAGCATCGTGGGCTGTTCAGCATAATATAACTAGAGCTGCATTTGAAGATTTAATTAAAATATAAAACGATTCAAAAATAATCACTACAGCAAGATCGTCTAAAACATTATTAAAATGCACTGGTGATATGCCTGTAATAAAGCCAATATCAGGCGGTAATTATATGCATTTTGGAATTCAAAATTCAATTTCCAACATATACTTCCCAGAAAAAACTTTACGAAGTATAAATGAATTTTTTTTAGATATGGGCGTTGACGGAATCCCACTGTTTAAGAGTAGTTCGACTACATTATGGCCCATTTTGGGTTCAGCAGTAGATTTCCCAAATTTAAAACCATTCGTCATCGGATGCTTTGTGGGACAAGGAAAACCATTGTGCGTGAATAGGTTTTTAGAGGATTTTGTGGAGGATATAACAGCATTAAGTAAAAATGGTATTTTAATTAACAGTCGATTAAATAAAAAATTTTCTGTTCGACTAATTACGTGTGATGCCCCCGCCAGATCATTTTTGACGGAAACGAGATGACACACGTCTTTTGATGGTTGCTGTAAATGTTGCCAAAAAGGACTAAAGATTAATGGACGTGTTAGTTTTTCAACAAGAACTTCAGGCAGTAGAACCGACGAATCATTTTTCAACAGACGACATCTGGAACACCATTGCGTTGAATTTCATAATAAACAAAATGTTTTGGAGAATATTATTGGTATGGTGTCACAGTTTCCGGTGGAACCCATGCATTTATTTGATTTGGGCATAATGAAAAAATTATGGTATATTTGGGCTGATTCAAAATACGGATCAAAGTTTAAAATGACGAGAATTAACTCATTGCGAATGTCCAACCAACTTATAGATTTCAAAGAATTCATTCCAAAGGAATTTCACCGAAAACCTAGATCTCTGAAAGAATTACCTAGGTGGAAGGCCACTGAACTCCGACAATTTGCCCTATATACTGGAGTAGTGATATTGAAAGATTTGATTGAGGCTAAATTATACCAACATTTTTTGTATTTTTTTTGCTTGTATCGAATGTTGTCTCATCCAAATGATTGCAAAGAAAATACACATATAACACAAAAACTACTTCAAAATTTTGTCACCGATTTTGCATCAATTTACGGAGAACATCTAATATCCTACAATATCTATAACCTACTACATATAACCGAGTGTGTACAGCAATATGGATGTTTAACTTCCTTCTCAGCTTACAAATTTGAAAATTATTTGCAGCTATTAAAAAAAATTCGAAAGCCAACACACATTTTGCAACAAATCTATAATCGAAGTTCCGAAATAAATACGTTTACACAATTTCAAAACCCTCAAACATTCACAACATTTTTTATTTGAAGTACAAGGGCAGATAGTTATTGTGTTATTAATTCTGATATTTACTTTTCAATTTTGCGCTTGGAAAATGAAACTATTGTGGGATATAGATTCAAAATAAAAAAAAAAATTTTAAATATCTAGTATTGTCATCATTCCTTGGAATTTATGAAGTTTCTGATTTAAGTGTGAATTAGAAACATTTAACATTGCTGATATTGATTATAAAATTGTTGCGCTGCCGTATAAAACTGTTTATGTTTTCATTCCACTTTTACATTTGCAAAATTAATTTAACATAATTTAAACTAAAACACACTTCTATTTGTATTATTCGAAACAGAAAAATGGCAGAACCAAATGATTTTAGTTTGGTCCATTCTACTGACGTACACTTAGAAGAGAATTCAATGTCTCAATACACAATTCGTGAGTATATTTTCTTAAATTGCATTTGAACTGAAATTAAAAATATCAATTTAACATTTCTTTTTCATACAATTATTTGGTAGGTTCAACAAATGAAACGTATTGCACACAGATTATGCCTCAACCAGTTGTTACGATTACATGATCGTAACAAGCGCTGTTTGTATTTTATTTTGGGTTTGTGCCTCCACTTTCATGTTTGCTCAGTGTTGGTATCTTTATTCACCTCGGTTGTTGTCCCCACTTTTGTAGATGTTGTTTTATACGTACCTTTTGTAAGGTGGCGCGAGGGTGAGAAAGATGTTGGAAAAGAGAGAGCAATGCGTATCGAGTGTGTGTCAAGCAAAACATTCCATAAGAATGTTTTTCTTATATGCCTCTCGTTTACACCAATGCGAATTGATGTAAACGAGAAACAGAGAAGAAAGACAATTCTTCTGGAATGTTTTGCGCGTCGTATGTGCGGCGTACGAATTTTGTTTTTTTCATTCGAGTTTTGTTTTTTGTGAAAGAGAGTTCAGTTTTTGGTTTGACATAAAAATTACACACTCGTTTTTGGTATTGAGAAAAAAAAATTTTTCATTCTTGGATTGTGAATTAAAATTTGTTTTGATTGAATATATACCACGCGATATATAATTAAGATAAAAACTATATTGTATAATAAAAATAAAAATATAAATTGTATAACACGATATTGTCTTGTGTAAATAAAATCCAGAAATTAAAAGAAAAAGTTTTGTGTTGGGGAAGTGCATCGTAGTGTTAAAATGGCGCATTAGATGTAAAGAAAAAAACAAAACAAAAATAAAAAGTTTTAGAATATTTTGAAAAAAAAAATAAGGAAAGGGGATCTCCTCAGTGGCTGACCCAAGTGAATATCATTTATTAAAAATCCGCATTGTTGGGTCAAAATTTTTGTGTGCTTACGGTTGGCGAGACAACGCCAAATATTTACGGTTGGCGGCAAGGTCGCAACAATATCGGTTAAGGCAGGCGGATGACCATTGAAGGAAATAATATATACTGGTACATTTTATTGGGCGAGGCAACGCTCAGCACATTTTGGGTGACCAGTTGAGGTCACACGGCGGGGTGCGGATTCGGCGGCCAGTTGAGGCCAACCGAATTTTCCGGATAAGGAGAAGGCACGCCCAACTTAATAGTGCCCAACCAGGCACGCGCTCGAGCGCAAAAGGCGATTTTGGTATCGGGGAAAGGCCCCGAAACGGCCGACCGCTCAAGGTCGCACGACCACAGTGTGGTTAACGGCACCAAAGCCGCAACGGTCCGGGTGTGGTCCACCTGTGGCATGACGGCCGAGCAAGGCCGCAACATTTGGGTTATTTTTATTAAGGTACAATTTTTTTTTTATTTTTTATTTTAAATTTTTGTTGATTTATTTGTATTATTTTTATTTAAATTTTTTTTTTCTAAAATTTCAAATTTGTTATATAAATATTTTGTAATCGAGCGTCGCACAGCGGGTGCACGCTCGATGCTCATTGCTGTTCTCTCTCTCTCTCTCATTCTCTCCTTAGCGTGGTACGGGTGGAGGGGGAAGTTGTTTCTTTTTTTCGGTGTTTTTTTTTTTAAAATAAAATGAATATTTAATTTTTTCGGTGTGGTGTGATGGGAGCGGAGACTCCCTCTGTGTCGGTTTAGTGTTTGCGGTCCCTTGGTGCCCGCATCCAATTCCGTAACCAGGGCTTGATCCCGTTTGAATTCGGATGGATGCGCGCACCAAGGCACCTCTACCGTTATTATTATTATTTTAATTTATTTTGATTATTTGGTTCGTTCCTCAGGTTCCGGCCGACGAATTTCGGCGGAACTCGGTTTATTATTATTTGCGTTCCCCCCCAACTTTCTGTTAATCACGGTGTAGGCCAGGAGCCCTGCATGCCTCAAACCCCACGACCTTCGCACTTCTCCGCTGAGAACGTAGCCGGCAAAACATCACCGTGGAGGCCTCTGCAGGTGCTTAGTGAAAATCTGCAGGTTGGCAGTAGCCGGCCTGTAACAGTGGCGCCCAAATTTTGAATCGCGAATTTTGATTTTTATTTATGATTTGTACCTTCACTCCCTTTGGCGTGCGTGTCCAGCGCCGAAACCAGTGTTTTGCTCTGTTTGACTTCGCCTGGACGCGCACACCAAAGCCAGTCTCCCGGTTGGCATTCCCCATCTGCGATCGCAACCAGCACGGGCTGTTTGATTGCGCGTAGATAGGGGTGTCATACCCCTATTCTTCAGACATCCGATTTTCGAGCTCTTTCCCATTTCCACTATGTGGTGTTCGATTGTGGTGGAGCTCGGATGTCATTTGTCTGGAGTTTAGCATAGCTTCATTTCTTCCCTTCCCCGAAATTTCTTGGCCGAAATTTGAGGAACAAAACATAACCTTATTATTATTATTATTATTATTTTTATTTTTCTTATTTTTTAGCTGACATGGAGTGGGGTTTCCACCCTCATCATACCAGCCGTTTTGTTGATTGATAAATTTATTTTTGAGATATATTTTGATGTTTTTGATATTTTGATATTGTTTTTATTTTTGGTTATCGATCTAAGGGTTGTATTGGAACCCGCGGGTACAATTAATATTATATTTTTCCTTCTTCTTTGTATCGTTTCTTTTTGAGTTTATTATCTGCCTGCATACCACTGGGTGTGTTGGTAGTTTTGGGTTTTTGATATTTTTATTTTATTTTGTAATTGAATTTCAACGAGCCCCCCCAAATTAGGTTCTCATCGAAAAGCGCCACTTTGGGGGGTATCTCGTCCAATCCGTGGTTAAACAATCGTGGGAGTACGGGCCCCACAAAACACTACAAGGTATCTATTCCTTTCTTCTTTTATGATTATCTTCTTGGTATTTTCTGTTGCCACTTTGCCTTCTTACTTGGGTGTGTTGGTAGCTTCATAATTTACGTTATTATTATTATTAACATTTTATCTGTTGTTACTGTGTTATGAATCAAAGTCCGTGGGATACGCCAGAAAGACCTCAAAGACGTACAGTGTGGGATAACTCGGACGTAGAACCTCGTATCCAACGTATTTCTCCGTGGGATCGAGTGGAAGATAACCGAACTCAAATTCGAACTAGATCTTATCCAACGCATGGGGTAACTTTCTGGCTGTTTATCGCGATTTGAGTCATACATTGAATTATTATTGTATTTAAAATTTCAACGAGCCCCTCCAAATTAGGTTCTCATCGAGAAGCGCCACTTTGGAGGGTATCTCGTCGTAGCCGGGTTAAGCAATAGTGGGAATCCGGGCCCCACAAAACACTATAAGGTAACCATTCCTCATATCATTTATTAAATTTTTTTTTTTTTATACGTTTTTGTTATCTAGTTATAGTGGGTGTGGAAATATAGGTATAAATTCGCTTTATTCTGAAACCTTCAGTTTCGAATAAAGTCATTTTGAAATAAAATATTTTTGTATCTTTTATAAATTAATAAAGACTACGTTTTTGTCGAATTAATCGAACTTACTCCCTAACTC
Organism: Nephrotoma flavescens; assembly: GCA_932526605.1. Taxonomy (NCBI): domain Eukaryota; kingdom Metazoa; phylum Arthropoda; class Insecta; order Diptera; family Tipulidae; genus Nephrotoma; species Nephrotoma flavescens. Next base: position 190,255 of record CAKOBK010000369.1, on the reverse strand, counting down.
TATCCAATTCCCAAAATGGACGTCACCTTACTGCAACCAGATGAGGTAAAGGTTGAGTGTCTCCTTCGCGATATTTGCTTCGACACATCAGATGCATTGCATCAACTCGAGGAAACGATCCGAAGTGAGCAGGCCGAGGCAAAGCCCATACCACCCAGAATGCATACGAGTGCGGCAAAGAGGCCAGATATTGAAATTAACGCGTGTCAACGCAAACTGAAAATTTTAAAGGCATCGATCACGCAATTGGACAAACAAACCGAGGATCCAGTTGTAACGGCGCGGCGATACCACTCTCGTTTGCTGCATTTGTCCGGTCGATTAAGTCGAGCTCTAACCTCTCCAAAATACCAGGATTTCGCACGGCAGGTTCTTAAAGCATGTGAGGATCTACAGACGAGTCTCCAAATCTACTTACAAGATCACGACAAGCTGAATGAGTCCATCGAAAGCGCTAAGGGCATTCACCTCGAAATGGATATGCTCCGTTCAGATAATCCCCAGGGCAGTGGAAGTGATGGGATTCAAGTGCAAAACCTTGGTTCTGAGGCAGACGAATCGGAAAACCCCTACCACACGGAGCGCAGATACACGTTAGAGGAATTGCTGGATCAGGTTCAGGCGAGAAGTCTCACAATCAAATGCGCAGTCAGTCCTGTTGGAATCCATGATTCAAAAATTCGAAACCGTATCGCAGCAATTAGTGAATTTGAACCAGCGACAAACCGCCTTCCAAACGCAGCTGGACGGAAATAACCAGTCAAACCAAGCTACGCCAACTCCGATTGCACAAGAACGGATTCCTTCCGCTTCCACCAGTTCACCATCCTCACCGAAATTTATCGATCGACGCTTACTATCGGGAAGTGTACTAAGTTACACCGGATCTCCATCGGGTATAAACATCGACATGTTCTTATTTCAAGTGGACACCATCGCCTCGTCTCGGGGATTGTCCGACCAGATTCTGTTATTAGAGCTACACACTATATTAAAAGATATCGCGTTGCAGTGGTACTGGACCTTCCGTAAACACAACCCGCACGCTACCTGGTCAGAACTAAGAAGCGGTATGATCGAGCGTTTTCAAGATCGTCGCACAAATTACGAAATCCGCAGAATGGTCGAGGCACGTAAACAACAACCGAACGAAAGTTTTCTGGATTTTTACAATCATGTTTGGACGCTGACCCTACAATGTCGCACACCGTACTCCGATGAAGAGCTCATTCAAATTCTCATGAACAATATGAAGCCGACGCTACAATACCACCTAACCGATCGTCAATTTAGCAGCATCAACGAGCTGATCAAAAGCTGTTCGGCTTGGGAGGAGTCTTTTCGGCGGCTCAAAGCTCCGGCGGATCCCGCAATCCATCCACGACGCGTGATCAATGAGTTATCAGGCGGTCCGTATGATGATATTGGAGCATATGACTCTTATGAGAATTATCCCTTAACTGATGTCCTACCCGATAACTCAGTATCCGCAATTCAAACGGGGAGCAGGTATCCGTCGTCAGCGGCGAGACGTCCGGGCGGACAAGTCCCAGCAGACAGTTCTGGGGTAGTGTACAAACAGCATTCGAGTTATGGTAAAAATATCGTGTGCTTCAATTGTTCAGATATGGGACACACATTTATGGATTGTCAACTGGCTACAGTCGGATTATTCTGCTATCGATGTGGGCTGCGAGGGACGATATCTGCGCGTTGTCGACGTTGTGCGGAAGACCGAAACACGCAATCACGACTGTCGGAAAACCAGAACAGTGGTTCTTGGAGGACTGCGCCACGAGAATCACCACAACCACAATCGCAACCCAGACTGATGTTACAAAGGACAAATCCACTCAAACCGATCCAGGAGGACGCAGCGAGCAATACGGACGCGGAACTCCGCTCAAAATCGAACCCGACCAGAAAGTAAACTCGTCTGCCAATCATGATTCCCTTCCCGATCCTTCTTCCCCACCAAATTCCCCTTCCCTTCCTGTCGCTCTAAAGTTTTTCTATAATTCTCCGTCGTTAGCCAAGTTAGATCGTTTAAAACGTTCCAAGAAATATTAGAACCACCGCGCTACAATGAGAAACGACGTGATTTCCTCCGTTTTGTTCTCCGAGGGTAGTGACACTCGGCCTTACGCCCAGGTCTTTATCAATAAGATCCCTTTTAAGGGTCTTCTCGACAGCGGGGCGAGTGTCAGTGTTCTCGGGAATGGAGCGGAGAAAATCTTGTCGAATCCATTCGTAGAGTTCCATAATTTTCCATCCACGATAACTACCGCGAGTGGTCAAGTCCAACGAGTATTTGGTTACATACGAGCTAACTTCGAGTTTAATGGAATTACTCAAACTATGAATTTCCATGTTGTTCCTTCCTTAGAACAACCGCTTTATTTGGGTATTGATTTTTGGAATCGTTCGGAACACACCCAAATTTCATATTTTAACATCTGATGATCGTCGTAAATTGGATCTAATCCGCGAATGTTTCCCGAGCAGCGATATTTTAGGTTTGGGCCGCACATCCCTCATCACTCATATGATCGATGTCGGTTCCGCAAAACCAGTCAAACAACGTTTTTATTTCGTATCCCCAGCTATCCAGAAACTCATGTATGCCGAGTTGGATAGGATGTTGTCTTTGGGGGTCATCGAGGAGTCACAAAGTTCCTGGTGTTCACCGGTCACGTTGGTGCGTAAGGCCAATGGCAAAGTTCGTTTGTGCTTGGATGCTAGAGAACTGGACAAGGCCACCGTCAAGGATGCGTATCCGCTGCCAATAATCAACGGATTGTTGGGTCGTTTGGGACACACCCGATTCATTTCGGCGATTGATTTGAAGGATGCCTTTTGGCAGATCCCACTCGACCCAGCATCCCGCGATAAAACAGCGTTTACGGTTCCTGGACGGCCCTTGTATCAGTTCAAGGTGATGCCGTTTCGCTTATGCAACGCCCCACAGACGCTTTGTCGGCTAATGCACCGCGTGATCCCGTACCAGCTACACGATAAGGTCTTTGTGTACCTCGATGACCTTCTGGTCACATCCTCCACTCTGGCCGAACACTTCGAGTTGCTTAAACAGGTTGCTGGATATCTGTCGGATGTTGGTTTAACAATTAATTTGACCAAAAGTAAGTTTGGGTTGAAAGAAGTAGACTATTTAGGTTATATTGTGGGTGATGGTTGCCTCCGTACAAACCCAGACAAATGTAAAGCTATTCTGGAGTACCCTATTCCGAAAACGACGAAACAGATTAGACATTTTCTGGGAATGTGCGGATGGTACCGTCGCTTCATTCCGAATTTCGCCTCTTTAGCTTCTTCTCTCACCGATCTTACTGGTAAAAACACTAAAATATGTTGGTCTGCAGCTGCTGATTCTTCTTTTAACGCTCTCAAAACCGCCTTGTCAACGGCTCCTGTATTGACGCATCCTGATTATTCAAAACCCTTTTTTATTCAGTGCGATGCCAGTGCCGTTGGGGTCGGTAGTGTCTTATTTCAGGTGGACGCCGAGGGGGTGGAGCGGCCATTGAGTTTTATTCCCATAAGCTCAATGCGGCGCAGCGAAACTACTCGGTGACCGAGCTGGAATGCTACGCTGCCGTCCTCAGCGTGCGAAAATTCCGTCCTTACGTGGAAGGCTATCCGTTCGTCATTTATACTGACCATTCCAGTTTACGCTGGTTAATGAGTCAAAAAGACCTCTCCGGACGTTTGGCGAGATGGAGTCTTAAACTCCAAGCGCTGGATTTTCAGATTGGATACCGAAAAGGTTCAGTTAACATTGTACCTGATGCGTTGTCTCGAGCTTTTCCGGATGACTCCGCTCTTTGTGAGGATGATTCTGAAAGTAAGAGCACGCCTGATCCTGGTGCCCAATTTGAGGATCCAGTCTTGTCGAGTAAAAATATCGACCCTTCCGTGAATGCGTTAATACCTTCTTCAGTCCCCATTCTACACGTTGATCAAAATTCGGTTGCGTTCCAAGATCCAGATAACGTCGATCAGATCGCGAAAATTCGTTCATTAAAAGATTGTTCGCACAACTACAAGATCCAGGATGATAAACTATTAATATCCCCTTCCTTCGGTTTTAAATATATGGATACCGATTTGTCGAATTGGAAACTTGTTATTCCGAATTCATTAACTCAATCGCTTATCGAACAGGCACACGTACCTCCCACTTCAGCAGATTTAGGCGGCAGCAAAATCCTCGAGCGCCTTCAGCGTCAATTTTTTTGGCCTCGAATGGCAAAACAAGTTAAACAATACGTTGCTAGCTGCACTAATTGTAAAATGAACAAGGCTGTTAATTACTCAACACAACCAGCCATGGGAGCACAGGTTACGTCAACTCGCCCGTTTCAAAAATTGTATGTTGATTTTTTTGGTCCGTATCCACGATTGAAACTCGGTAATACCTGCATCGTTATCATCTTGGATCATTACTCAAAATTTGTCGTTGTAAAACCTCTACGGGAAGCGTCTGTTTTTTTGCTGTGTCGATTCTTAGAAAACGAAATATTTCTGTTGTTCTCGGTTCCCGAAATAATCAATCCCGACAATGGGAAGCAGTTCACCTCGAATCTATTTAAAGACTTGTTAGCTAAGTACGGCGTAACGCACATCCGAACGCCTTTGTATTCGCCTCAAAGTAACGCATCCGAGCGTGTTAATCGAACCCTAATTGCCAGCATTCGATCATATTTGAGCGATCACGATCATAATCAGTGGGACAAAAATTTGCAAGAAATTGCGGCTGCTTTACGTAATGCCATACACGATTCGATACATTATTCCCCTCATTATGTCGTGTTCGGACAACATATGTCGATGCATGGTTCGGATCACTCATTGCGACGGTTACTCGATGAACATGATCCCAGCGAAGTCCAGGTATGGGCTAAGCCAGGTCGAGTGAACCTTCTTAAAGATCGTATAACACATTACTTACGCGTAGCACACGAAAAGGGGGCTCAACATTACAACTTGCGTAGTAATAAGCGTTCTTTTCGAGTTGGCCAACCCGTCTTTGTACGATCTTTTGTTTTGAGCGATGCGACTAACAAATTCTCTGCTAAATTAGCTGCAAAATTCAAACCCGCGGTTATTACCAGCAAGGTCGGACAAATAGCGTACACCGTCGAAGATTTGAATGGCTAATCATTAGGTACTTATCATACCAAAGACATCCGTGCATAATCGTTTTCTCTCTATGTTTGTTTTAGGCCCGGCTTATGAGACATCTCAGGGTGTGGGACGTTCCCACGTTTGTTACGATTACATGATCGTAACAAGCGCTGTTTGTATTTTATTTTGTTTTTGTGCCTCCACTTTCATGTTTGCTCAGTGTTGGTATCTTTATTCACCTCGGTTGTTGTCCCCACTTTTGTAGATGTTGTTTTATACGTACCTTTTGTAAGGTGGCGCGAGGGTGAGAAAGATGTTGGAAAAGAGAGAGCAATGCGTATCGAGTGTGTGTCAAGCAAAACATTCCATAAGAATGTTTTTCTTATATGCCTCTCGTTTACACCAATGCGAATTGATGTAAACGAGAAACAGAGAAGAAAGACAATTCTTCTGGAATGTTTTGCGCGTCGTATGTGCGGCGTACGAATTTTGTTTTTTTCATTCGAGTTTTGTTTTTTGTGAAAGAGAGTTCAGTTTTTGGTTTGACATAAAAATTACACACTCGTTTTTGGTATTGAGAAAAAAAAAATTTTCATTCTTGGATTGTGAATTAAAATTTGTTTTGATTGAATATATACCACGCGATATATAATTAAGATAAAAACTATATTGTATAATAAAAATAAAAATATAAATTGTATAACACGATATTGTCTTGTGTAAATAAAATCCAGAAATTAAAAGAAAAAGTTTTGTGTTGGGGAAGTGCATCGTAGTGTTAAAATGGCGCATTAGATGTAAAGCAAAAAACAAAACAAAAATAAAAAGTTTTAGAATATTTTGAAAAAAAAAATAAGGAAAGGGGATCTCCTCAGTGGCTGACCCAAGTGAATATCATTTATTAAAAATCCGCATTGTTGGGTCAAAATTTTTGTGTGCTTACGGTTGGCGAGACAACGCCAAATATTAACGGTTGGCGGCAAGGTCGCAACAATATCGGTTAAGGCAGGCGGATGCCCATTGAAGGAAATAATATATACTGGTACATTTTATTGGGCGAGGCAACGTTCAGCACATTTTGGGTGACCAGTTGAGGTCACACGGCGGGGTGCGGATTCGGCGGCCAGTTGAGGCCAACCGAATTTTCCGAATAAGGCGAAGGCACGCCCAACTTAATAGTGCCCAACCAGGCACGCGCTCGAGCGCAAAAGGCGATTTTGGTATCGGGGAAAGGCCCCGAAACGGCCGACCGCTCAAGGTCGCACGACCACAGTGTGGTTAACGGCACCAAAGCCGCAACGGTCCGGGTGTGGTCCACCTGTGGCATGACGGCCGAGCAAGGCCGCAACATTTGGGTTATTTTTATTAAGGTACAATTTTTTTTTATTTTTTATTTTAAATTTTTGTTGATTTATTTGTATTATTTTTATTTAAATTTTTTTTTCTAAAATTTCAAATTTGTTATATAAATATTTTGTAATCGAGCGTCGCACAGCGGGTGCACGCTCGATGCGCATTGCTGTTCTCTCTCTCTCTCTCTCTCTCTCTCATTCTCTCCTTAGCGTGGTGCGGGTGGAGGGGGAAGTTGTTTCTTTTTTTCGGTGGTTTTTTTTTTTAAATAAAATGAATATTTAATTTTTTCGGTGTGGTGTGATGGGAGTGTCGGTTTAGTGTTTGCGGTCCCTTGGTGCCCGCATCCTATTCCGTAACCAGGGCTTGATCCCGTTTGAATTCGGATGGATGCGCGCACCAAGGCACCTCTACCGTTATTATTATTATTTTAATTTATTTTGATTATTTGGTTCGTTCCTCAGGTTCCGGCCGACGAATTTCGGCGGAACTCGGTTTATTATTATTTGCGTTCCCCCCCAACTTTCTGTTAATCACGGTGTAGGCCAGGAGCCCTGCATGCCTCAAACCCCACGACCTTCGCACTTCTCCGCTGAGAACGTAGCCGGCAAAACATCACCGTGGAGGCCTCTGCAGGTGCTTAGTGAAAATCTGCAGGTTGGCAGTAGCCAGCCTGTAACACAGTCAACCTTAAGTTCTTAAGTTGTGCTCCATTTTGGACCACTTAGGAGAGTGGTACGACCACCAAAATTTTAGAGGTCAGTTGTTTATTTGTGACGAGAAGCCTATACAATTTATTCGCGTGAAGTTTGTCCTAAATCTGTCCTAAAAAAAAAAAAAAAAAAATTAAGTTTCGTTTAGGACAAACTTCACAGTTCTGTGCATGTTGGTGAAGTTTGTCCTAAATCTATCCTAAAAAGCAACAACAACAAAATATGTGTATATGTGTTTGTATAATGTCTCGATAGAACGAATTTTACAATAAATAATTACATAAAAATATTTTCTAAGAAAAATTTAAATTTTTCTAAATGTTTTTGGAAATTTCCTATAAACCAGCATAATAAGTGAAGTTTATATTGAGATGCTACTAGATCCTATCTAATATATAAACTAGTTTATTTTGTCAAAACTGGGGGATTAGGGTGTTTAAGACAGCGAAGTTGGCATCTACTCTCTATAAATCACTTGTAAGGTTTTCCCAAGTTTTCTCGGAAAATCCTAGGAACCCAACACCAAAATGACTTATATTTTAAGAGTCTTCTAGTTCACATTAAATATAAAAACACCTCAATTTTGACGAAATTGGGGGAGTAGGGTGATTAGGACAGCGAAGTTGGCATCTACTCTCTATAAATCACTTGTAAGGTTTTCCCAAGTTTTCTCGGAAAATCCTAGGAACCCAACACCAAAATTACTTATATTTTAAGAGTCTTCTAGTTCACATTAAATATAAAAACACCTCAATTTTGACCAAATTGGGTAAGTAGGGTGATTAGGACAGCGAAGTTGGCATCTACTCTCTATAAATCACTTGTAAGGTTTTCCCAAGTTTTCTCGGAAAATCCTAGGAACCCAACACCAAAATGACTTATATTTTAAGAGTCTTTTAGTTCACATTAAATATAAAAACACCTCAATTTTGACCAAATTGGGGGATTAGGGTGTTTAGGACAGCGAAGTTGGCATCTACTCTCTATAAATCACTTGTAAGGTTTTCCCAAGTTTTCTCGGAAAATCCTAGGAACCCAACACCAAAATGACTTATAATTTAAAAGTCTTCTAGTTCACATTAAATATAAAAACACCTCAATTTTGACCAAATTGGGGGATTAGGGTGTTTAGGACAGCGAAGTTAGCATCTACTCTCTATAAATCACTTGTAAGGTTTTCGGAAGTTTTCTCGGAAAATCCTAGGAACCCAACACCAAAATGACTTATATTTTAAGAGTCTTCTAGTTCACATTAAATATAAAAACACCTCAATTTTGACCAAATTGGGGGATTAGGGTATTTAGGACAGCGAAGTTGGCATCTACTCTATAAATCACTTTTAAGGTATTCCCAAGTTTTCTCGGAAAATCCTAGGAACCCAACACTAAAATGACTTATATATTAAGAGTCTTCTAGTTCACATTAAATATAAAAACACCTCAATTTTGGCCAAATTGGGGGATTAGGGTGTTTTAGGACAGCGAAGTTGGCATCTACTCTCTATAAATCACTTGTAAGGTTTTCCCAAGTTTTCTCGGAAAATCCTAGGAACCCAACACCAAAATGACTTATAATTTAAAAGTCTTCTAGTTCACATTAAATATAAAACAACCTCAATTTTGACCAAATTGGGGGATTAGGGTGTTTAGGACAGCGAAGTTGGCATCTACTCTCTATAAATCACTTGTAAGGTTTTCCCAAGTTTTCTCGGAAAATCCTAGGAACCCAACACCAAAATGACTTATATTTTAAGAGTCTTCTAGTTCACATTAAATATAAAAACACCTCAATTTTGACCAAATTGGGGGATTAGGGTGTTTAGGACAGCGAAGTTGGCATCAACTCTCTATAAATCACTTGTAAGGTTTTCCCAAGTTTTCTCGGAAAATCCTAGGAACCCAACACCAAACTGACTTATATTTTAAGAGTCTTCTAGTTCACATTAAATATAAAAACACCTCAATTTTGACCAAATTGGGGGATTAGGGTGTTTAGGACAGCGAAGTTAGCATCTACTCTCTATAAATCACTTGTAAGGTTTTCCCAAGTTTTCTCGGAAAATCCTAGGAACCCAACACCAAAATGACTTATATTTTAAGAGTCTTCTAGTTCACATTAAATATAAAAACACCTCAATTTTGACCAAATTGGGGGATTAGGGTATTTAGGACACCGAAGTTGGCATCTACTCTCTTTAAATCACCTGTAAGGTTTTCCCAAGTTTTCTCGGAAAATCCTAGGAACCCAACACCAAAATAACTTATATTTTAAGAGTCTTCTAGTTCACATTAAATATAAAAACACCTCAATTTTGACCAAATTAGGGGATTAGGGTGTTTAGGACAGCGAAGTTCGCATCTACTCTCTATAAATCACTTGTAAGGTTTTCCCAAGTTTTCTCGGAAAATCCTAGGAACCCAACACCAAAATGACTTATATTTTAAGAGTCTTCTAGTTCACATTAAATATAAAACCACCTCAATTTTGACCAAATTGGGGGATTAGGGTGTTTAAGACAGCGAAGTTGGCATCTACTCTCTATAAATCACTTGTAAGGTTTTCCCAAGTTTTCTCGGAAAATCCTAGGAACCCAACACCAAAATGACTTATATTTTAAGAGTCTTCTAGTTCACATTAAATATAAAAACACCTCAATTTTGACCAAATTGGGGGATTAGGGTATTTAGGACAGCGAAGTTGGCATCTACTCTCTATAAATCACTTGTAAGGTTTTCCCAAGTTTTCTCGGAAAATCCTAGGAACCCAACACCAAAATGACTTATATTTTAAGAGTCTTCTAGTTTCACATTAAATATAAAAAACACCTCAATTTTGACCAAATTAGGGGATTAGGGTGTTTAATACAGCGAAGTTGGCATCTACTCTCTATAAATCACTTGTAAGGTTTTCCCAAGTTTTCTCGGAAAATCCTAGGAACCCAACACCAAAATAACTTATATTTTAAGAGTCTTCTAGTTCACATTAAATATAAAAACACCTCAATTTTGACCAAATTGGGGGATTAGGGTATTTGGGACAGCGAAGTTGGCATCTACTCTCTATAAATCACTTGTAAGGTTTCCCAAGTTTTCTCGGAAAATCCTAGGAACCCAACACCAAAATGACTTATATTTTAAGAGTCTTCTAGTTCACATTAAATATAAAACAACCTCAATTTTGACCAAATTGGGGGATTAGGGTGTTTAGGACAGCGAAGTTGGCATCTACTCTCTATAAATCACTTGTAAGGTTTTCCCAAGTTTTCTCGGAAAATCCTAGGAACCCAACACCAAAATAACTTATATTTTAAGAGTCTTCTAGTTCACATTAAATATAAAAACACCTCAATTTTGACCAAATTGGGGGATTAGGGTATTTGGGACAGCGAAGTTGGCATCTACTCTCTATAAATCACTTGTAAGGTTTTCCCAAGTTTTCTCGGAAAATCCTAGGAACCCAACACCAAAATGACTTATATTTTAAGAGTCTTCTAGTTCACATTAAATATAAAAAACACCTCAATTTTGACCAAATTAGGATATTAGGGTGTTTAGGACAGCGAAGTTCGCATCTACTCTCTATAAATCACTTGTAAGGTTTTCGGAAGTTTTCTCGGAAAATCCTAGGAACCCAACACCAAAATGACTTATATTTTAAGAGTCTTCTAGTTCACATTAAATATAAAAACACCTCAATTTTAACCAAATTGGAGGATTAGGGTGTTTAGGACAGCGAAGTTGGCATCTACTCTCTATAAATCACTTTTAAGGTTTTCCCAAGTTTTCTCGGAAAATCCTAGGAACCCAACACCAAAATGACTTATATTTTAAGAGTCTTCTAGTTCACATTAAATATAAAACCACCTCAATTTTGACCAAATTGGGAGATTAGGGTGTTTAGGACAGCGAAGTTGGCATCTACTCTCTATAAATCACTTGTAAGGTTTTCCCAATTTTTCTCGGAAAATCCTAGGAACCCAACACCAAAATGACTTATATTTTAAGAGTCGTCTAGTTCACATTAAATATAAAAACACCTCAATTTTGACCAAATTGGGGGATTAGGGTGTTTAGGACAGCGAAGTTGGCATCTACTCTCTATAAATCACTTGTAAGGTTTTCCCAAGTTTTCTCGGGAAAATCCTAGGAACCCAACACCAAAATGACTTATATTTTAAGAGTCTTCTAGTTCACATTAAATATAAAAACACCTCAATTTTGACCAAATTGGGGGATTAGGGTGTTTAGGACAGCGAAGTTGGCATCTACTCTCTATAAATCACTTGTAAGGTTTTCCCAAGTTTTCTCGGAAAATCCTAGGAACCCAACACCAAAATGACTTATATTTTAAGAGTCTTCTAGTTCACATTAAATATAAAAACACCTCAATTTTGACCAAATTGGGGGATTAGGGTGTTAAGGACAGCAATGTTTTCAAAAAAATTCTCACTAGCTTTTAACTTTAGTATCAATTCTCTATGCTCGGAGAATTTACGAGATGTATGCAAATAAAGCAAAAAACACACCATTTCATAACAACTTCCATCGCATTTGTAAGCTTATGTTCTTTTCTGTTTACATTTTATAGGCCGGTATACATACTCCCTATATTGCAAATGGCAGTTTACATACACAGCACTGAGTATTCGTATAAAATTTGTTATAACTATGCGGTGCCCGAATGTTTAAAACATTTAGTTATCAACCTGTAAAATTGTTTCATCTTTCGCTATATTTCGTTTGCGGTCGTAGAATTTTTTTATTTTTTTTTCTGCGTTTAAATATAATTTGGTTGTTTTTTGTTTTCTATTTTAAAATATAGAAATTGGTACGCCTACAAAAAATTATAAATGAGAAGGGAAGAATTTCATTTTGTTAAAAGCGGCAAAAAGTAGGCGGCATTTGATAACTGATAAAGCATGTACAGAGTTGCTTCACCGATTAATTTAACACGGAAAGAAAGTAATTTTAAATACACATCATATATGACGAAACATAAAGTTGCCGTGATTGTGGAAATTCCCGCTATTCGAATATACGTGAGACGCACTGCTGACCAGCGAACCGCACTGATGACGAGCACGTGACGGATAATGAGAAATCCTATAAACCTATAAACCGGGAACGATCGGTATTCCTTTACGATTCGGAATCCGATTACAGTTCGGACAGACCAGTAATGATTGGAGAAATGCCAGTCGTCTGTCTACATTGTAAGACGTTGAAATTTAGCTCCTGGATTGTGATGCATATGTACAAAAGTGAAATTGCCACAATTGGTCCCGCCACCAGAACCATTACGCTCTTTGGTTTCTGGAAGAGGAAATGATTCTACCCATTTCCTGGCCAACGTGAGCACTCAAGATTAGTGCATTTCGCGACAGTCGAAGAAGTGGCTGTACTTATTGTCAAAGAAATCTCAATCGGTACTGCATTGCTGCGATATACATATATGAAAATTATGAAACAGAAGCATTACACATATGTGAAACGCTGAACCTTTTCAGCAAGGCTTTTAATTCCTTTTTGGATTTGGATACTTACATTCTGTATAATATAATTTTGCTATTGATGAACACCATTAATGAACTAAAATATATTTTTAGAAGAGAGATTCTTAAAACTTTTAACGTTTTATTTTACATAACAAATATCAAGTAGCAGTTGATTAATTGCACTTTAGTCCTTGGTTAACGGATTATTAAAAGAAATGGGCGAGTTCGAACAAAAACTCTGGGGTTCTATTATGAAACATTCGATATTTAAAAATTCGATATGCTTCGAATATTGCTATTATGAAACAAAGCGAATCATCAAATTTCTTGTGGACCTTGAAGTAAATTATTTACAATTATTATTTTACAACTTACATCTTGGTATATGGATAGATATATTTATTGGTATACAGATATATTTATTGATATTTAAAAACAATAATTATAATTGCCTTAATTAAAAAATATAAAAATGCACGTCCGATTTTTTTTACACGAGAAAAAAAAATATTATTTTAAAACAACACTGACACAATACGACATCTCCCACCTAATGACCAGTCGGATTTTGACGTCACATTTTCGTTTAATTCGATTGGTATATTTTTTTGGTTTCATAATATGGCGAATTTTTCGATTTCGAATTATTCGACAGAAAAAAAAAATCACAATACCACAATACGCCGCGAATCGAATTTTCCGAAATCGAATAAATTTCATAGTAGAACCGCTGGTAGAAATACCGATTATAAAACAGAATTGCTTTTCTATATATCAGAAAATATGTATATGATGTGTATTTAAAATTACTTTCTTTCCGTGTTAAATTAATCGGTGAAGCAACTCTGTTCATGCTTTATCAGTTATCAAATGCCGCCTACTTTTTGCCGCTTTTAACAAAATGAAATTCTTCCCTTCTCATTTATAATTTTTTGTAGGCGTACCAATTTCTATATTTTAAAATAGAAAACAAAAAACAACCAAATTATATTTACACACAGGAAAAAAAAATAAAAAATTCTACGACCGCAAACGAAATATAGCGAAAGATGAAACAATTTTACAGGTTGATAACTAAATGTTTTAAACATTCGGGCACCGCATAGTTATAACAAATTTTATACGAATACTCAGTGCCTGTGTATGTAAACTGCCATTTCCAATATAGGGAGTATGTATACCGGCCTATCAAATGTAAAAAAGAAAGAATATTAGCTTACAAATGCGATGGAAGTTGTTATGAAATGGTGTGTTTTTTGCTTTATTTGTATACATCTCGTAAATTCTCCGAGCATAGAGAATTGATACTAAAGTTAAAAGCTAGTGAGAATTTTTTTGAAAACATTGTTGTCCTAAACACCCTAATCCCCCAATTTGGTCAAAATTGAGGTGTTTTTATATTTAATGTGAACTAGAAGACTCTTAAAATATAAGTCATTTTGGTGTTGGGTTCCTAGGATTTTCCGAGAAAACTTGGGAATACCTTACAAGTGATTTATAGAGAGTAGATGCCAACTTCGCTGTCCTAAACACCCTAATCCCCCAATTTGGTCAAAATTGAGGTGTTTTTATATTTAATGTGAACTAGAAGACTCTTAAAATATAAGTCATTTTGGTGTTGGGTTCCTAGGATTTTCCGAGAAAACTTGGGAATACCTTACAAGTGATTTATAGAGAGTTGATGCTAACTTCGCTGTCCTAAACACCCTAATCCCCCAATTTGGTCAAAATTGAGGTGTTTTTATATTTAATGTGAACTAGAAGACTCTTAAAATATAAGTCATTTTGGTGTTGGGTTCCTAGGATTTTCCGAGAAAACTTGGGAAAACCTTACAAGTGATTTATAGAGAGTAGATGCCAACTTCGCTGTCCTAAACACCCTAATCCCCCAATTTGGTCAAAATTGAGGTGTTTTTATATTTAATGTGAACTAGAAGACTCTTAAAATATAAGTCATTTTGGTGTTGGGTTCCTAGGATTTTCCAAAAAAATTTAGGAAATCCTAACAAGTGATTTATAGAGAGTAGATGCCAATTTCGCTATACAAAACACCCTACATCCCCAATTTACAAAATAAATTAGTTTTTCCATAAGATAGTACCTAGTAGCAATTTCCATAAGATAGGACCTAGTATCAATACATACTTTACTTATTTTACAGATTTATAGGAGATTTCCGAAAACATTCAGAAAAATTAAATTTTTTGTTCGAAAAATTTTTATTTTACTATTTATAGTAAAATTCGTTATATCGAGACATTTTACAAACACATATACATATATTTTGTTATTGTTGTTTTTTAGGACAGATTTAGGATAAACTTCACCGACGTATACAATTTTGGTGATTGTAGCACTAACCGAAGTGGTGCAATCAGCGTTTAACTTAAGCTCTTAAGTCTGACTGGTTGAGACAATTATGACAGCCCAATAAAACCTAAACGGGGAAAAATAGGAGTAAAAACATTGGCACCACGTAAAATAAACACTAATATAAATACCCACAACAGAAAATTTACTTTAAATATGCCGAAATATATTCCATATTCCAACATTCCAGATTCCAATATCCCAATTCAAACTTTAAATGTGAGCACTCAGACTGACTTCAACAGTACTGAAATATCACAGAATTACACAGGTGTGTATATTAATTTTTGTAAAAGATTAAACATTTTTCAATTTAACCAAATGTTATGTTAAAATTTTACTGCCCTATTATGATTCTCGCCTCACCACACCACTCGTCGTGACTATCTACGTCACCCGAGTTCAAAATTGGTATTATGAGTCTCCCTTTTATTTTGGCGAGTAGTTGTTTGCGGTGTCGTATGTGGATTCTAGTATTTTTTAGAGTTTGTTATTTGTCGTTATGGAAAAAAAATAGTAATGTCAAACAATTTTAGTTGTTTACAAATAGTTTTCATATAAAGATATTTTTGTAATGCTTTGTATGACAAAATTTATAAGGATACGATATTTTCATCGTATCGTAATACAAAATAGTTATAAAAAAATATTAAAAATATAAAATATATTATATAAAAAATTGTGTATACTATATAAAAAAATTGTGCTCGAATTTTTGCCTTTCTCCATTCCATGCTTTCTCTAATTGGCGGCCCTAAGCTATTCCGCACTACTGACAAATTTTTCCAAAATTCATTAATGGTTAGTTTGATTTTTCCAACATCTGGAAATCCACGGGCAATATCCCGGTTTTTTTCCATTTCAATATAGGTCTATTATGAATCTCATTTACTCGTCACCGGGGTGAAGAGGCATCACTATAATTCTATTTTGGTATTATGATTGTCGCAGTGAGCGAGTGATCGTCATATGCGTGTCGCTTGGCGACTCGAAATCACCGCATATAATTTTTGGTATTATAATTCTCACAGTGAGCGAGTCCAATGTCATATATACTCACCTAAAATATGATGGCGAGAGTCAAGTGACAAAGTATTTTTGGTATTAGAAATATAATATTTTATTAATATTTTAACATTGAAATAGTAAATTTATATTGAAATGGAAAAAAACCGTGGATTTCCAGATGTTGGAAAAATCAAACTAACCATTAATGAATTTTGGAAAAATTTGTCAGTAGTGCGGAATAGCTTAGGGAAAGCATGGAATGGAGAAAGGCAAAAATTCGAGCACAATTTTTTTATATAGTATACACAATTTTTTATATAATATATTTTATATTTTTAATATTTTTTTATAATTATTTTGTATCACGATACGATGAAAATATCGTATCCTTATAAATTTTGTCATACAAAGACATACAAAAATATCTTTATATGAAAACTATTTGTAAACAACTAAAATTGTTTGACATTACTATATGGTTTCCATAACGACAAATAACAAACTCTGAAAAATACAAGAATCCACATACGACGCCGCAAACAACGGCTCGCCAAAATAAAAGGGAGACTCATAATACCAATTTTGAACTCGGGTGACTTAGATAGTCACGACGAGTGGTGTGGTGAGGCGAGAATCATAATAGGGCAGTAAATTTACTATTTCAATGTTAAAATAATAATAAAATATTATATTTCTAATACCAAAAATACTTTGTCACTTGACTCTCACCATCATATTTTAGGTGAGCATATATGACATTGGACTCGCTCACTGTGAGAATTATAATACCAAAAATTATATGCGGTGATTTCGAGTCGCCAAGCGACACGCATGTGACGAGCACTCGCTCACTGCGACAATCATAATACCAAAATAGAATTATAGTGACGACTCTTCACCCGGTGACGAGTAAGTGAGATTCATAATACACCTATTAATATTTTTTCCCACTTTCAGCTGTTTTACAAACTTTTTTGATTAAACAATTTTCTCAATTAAATACTAGATTTGAGAAAATAGAAAATATGATTGAAGCAAAAACACATATAGATTTACAGATACCGTTGCCAGTATCCTCAATTGAAGCAATGGACGAATTGGAAATGAAATTAACGGATGAAAATTTTAAATATAAATTTGTAAGTAATAAAATAACATATTCCTGTCCTATAATTCTAACAATTTATACTAAAATATTTTGTATAGAGGAACTACGTCAAAAAAATTCATTGCAAGGATCAGGACTATGCGCTTATTATTAAACATTTGTTTTCTGATTAATTACTGTTCCAATATACAATTGGAATGGCGAGAAAGGCAAATGAGGGTTGAAATGGCTGTCAGTGTTTTCCGAAGTTTTATTTGGTAAGCAATGGAAAAGATGCTAATCTTTCTCTGTTTATATATAACGAATGTAACATATGTTTTCTTTATTTTTTCTTTTAGATGCAATTGGGGAAGATTCGTTGGCTGTGTACGAGAATAAAATCAGAATTATTATAAAGCGTACCCATCAGAGAATTATTAAACGAAACAGTCGAGAAAATCAATAGTTACTCGTAGTTTTGTCATAATTTCATTAGTTTTTATGTTCTATTTTTTGTTAGACTAGAAATATAATTAAAGTCTGAATTTTATTTTATTAAGTTAATTCGAATTTAACTAACTTATATTTACTTATCAAATGTGGCGAAATATCGTGATAGTATTATTAATATATATTAATATTTAATTATTTTTGAATTTTTATTATAGAGTAATATTGAATTTTTTATATGTTATTGAATTATTATATGTTATTGAATTATAATAAAATATGATTAATATTTAAAATATATGATTTTTTGAGTCATGATAATCAGACTTTACTTGTCACATAGGATTCTTCTATGAACTGTCACATACGATTCATCAATGAACTGTCTTATGCTGATCATCTAAGACATGTCACCAAATGATCATCTAAGACAAATGACACATGAATCACTTATGAACTGTCTCACCATCGTCACCAATGGCGAATCACATGGTAATCAGGCTTGACTTGTCACATACGATTCTTCTATGAACTGTCTTATACTGATCATCTCAGACATGTCACGCATGAATATTATTCCCACCTCGCGAAAAAATTCTATATACGTGTCATGCATGACACTCATGCATGAGTCATTAGTCTGTCTCGTATGACTTTCCTGCTGGGTTAATATTGGAGCACTATCCGGCGCCGAAGGGAAATTTTCTACTGAAACTGCTGCAGCTATTATTCACTGGTGTCGCTACTTATCAAAAAAATTAAAATTGTAAACTTCATGCAGTCGAATGACATTTCTACTCTTGTGTTTTTGTTTGAAAAAAAATCGCAAACATTTTAAAACAAACAAATTGCGAAATAAATAATTTAACAATGTTTTATTAATATTGTTCACAATTGTAAATATAGTGAATAAGTTTTTAAGTTTAAAATTTGAGTGCTGTGCCTGTGTGATACTTATAAATATAAATGTTACTCCAACGAAAGCCTCTCAAACGTCATTAATATTCAAAACATCGTTGCCCACAGTTGTAAATGAGTTAGATTTTATCGTGAATTTCATTAAATGTCCGAAACGGATAGTTTAATTGCTGAGGGTAGTAATGATGTGCAGGATCCAAAAGCAAGGGCTATAGCTAAAGCAAAAAAAGCGTCGTCTACAAAGTTCAACCGTAACAAAATGTAAAGGAATGATAAATGGTAAACTAGATACGGTATCTTTCTTGGTTCCCGTATTTGCCGATATATAATCGAATTTAAGCGATATGAATAGTTGGAATGGAGCTTTTCTAAATACGCTGGAATCGAATAACTCGGAAATTTTATTTGATTACGATAATCCGTGCTGGGATAATACACCAAATGAATTTATACTCAATGAGGACACTCGTTGAAAAAAAATTTTATTTTATGATTTACAAAAAGCTGAAAGGCCCGTTAAAATTAGGACAATATTTACGGAATACAATTTAGTTATAAGCCATGCGACATGAATAAGTACGTATTTGGCTGGAACCATCTAAGTAAGGAATCGCTCTATAACGATCTTTTTAATTTCAGAATGCTGCAATCAACCGCAGGTGATAGTAACATAAATATAGATGACAGCGATAGTGATAATGGAATTATGGGTGTGAAAATGTCGAGACGGTGTTGTGCTATTCATGCTATAATTCGCAACTTAAAAACCGTATGGTCCATTATTTCGAATTTCCAAAGAATGGGGGTTAGTAAGTTCCATTGAATTATTTCGATCCTGTAGGTAGGTAGAGGATTTTAATCCAATGTACTATTATTTTCTAGCGAATGACCTTCCTACAATCATTAGTGATCATGGTCCAGCTCTCGCTTTCGAAAGCCAGCACAGGTCTTATCAGTGCTTCATAAAGTGCGAGCTTGCACGACTGCGATAGATGTCTAGATCGCAATAATTTTGATTGGGCGTAGAAAACTCGATGTGCGGCAGCTATTCGGGCTTTTATTTCTGCCTGCATGTCATTTGATGATGTTATAACTGACCCGAGGTATTTGAAATTTTCAACGCGATCAAAATTGTGGTCGCCAATTCCGAGATTTGCCATGGGGATGTTCCTGGGTGTTGATACAAATTTGGTTTTGTTACTGTTCACCTTCAAACCAAGTCTTCTTGCGCAGTGATCGAGCGGCACGAAACTGTCTTTGATATCGCTAGGTCTTCGGCCAAGAAGCACGATATCATCTGCATATCCAAGAATTTGGCCTGATTTATTAAATAAACAGCGCGAAGTTTCGATGTTGCTTTTCCTCACTACGTACTCAAGCGCCAAATTGAACAGCACAGGCGCGAGTGCATCTCTCTGCCGAACACCAGATGTTATTTCAAAGAAGTCTGACACAGTTCCTTCGATTACAATTCTACATACAGACCCAGACGTTGTTAATTTGCACAGAGAAACGAGTTTCTCTGGAATTCCTAGGCATATGAGCGCGGACCAAAGGTTATCGCGGTTTATACTGTCATATGCCTGACGGAAGTCTATATATAATTGATGTATGGTTATGTTGCACTCCCAACATTTTTCCTGGATCATCCTCATGGTGAAACTCTGGTCAGTGGTCGATCGGTTGGGACGGAAACCACACTGATAATCGCCAATGATGTTTTCGGCGAAAGGGATGAGTCTGGCAAGTACAACATTAGCCAACACTTTGTAAGCAGTGTTCAATAGAGCTATACAACGATAGTTTTCACATTTAAGACGGTCGCCTTTTTTATGCAACGGACATATGAGCGCGGTCTTCCAATTCTCCGGCAGCTCTTCTTGGTCCCAAATACAGACGATGAGACCGTGTAGACTTGTTGCAAGAGTAGCGCCTCCGAGTTTTATTAATTCTGCGGAGATTCCATCGAGACCGGGTGCCTTGCCGTTTTTCAATCGACTAATAGCTGCGTCTACTTCCTCTACTGTGGGATATTCGACGAAGACCTCATCCCCTGGAGGAGCTATTGCTCTAATAGGGGTCACGTCGTCATTCCGATTTAGTAGATTTTGAAAGTAGGTTTGCCATACTGAGAGAACATCAGCCACGTTAGTTCTCAATTCTCCATCCCTGTCTTTGATGGCTGTTCTTCTTGGGTGGAAGTCTTTAGTGAGATTCCTGGCATTAGCAAAACAGTCCCTTGAATTTCCTACTTCCGCTTGGAAGCTGATGTTTTCGATGCATAATCTCATATGATCGCGTTTCTTTTGACGAAGGTATTTAGTCGTGGCTTCCCTGGCGCGGAGATATTCTGCATGTGTGCTTCTAGTGTTGCGAGCCAACCATTTTTCTCGAAGCTTTTGTTTATTTGCGACGATCAGGCGACATTGATCATCGAACCAATCATTGCGGGGTCTCGGAGGTCTTCTTCCGATTGTGTTTTGCGCCGCGCTATTTTTGTGATGACTTCCTCCAGCTCGACAAAGAATAAATCTTTGAAATTTCTTAGTGCGAAGTCTGACCGTGCACATCCGCATGTTGATCGGGCGGAAATCGATGATATGGTGCTTCACGCTCCGATGGATGAGGAAGCCAACTCCAAATTCTCCTCCGTTCTGATGGCCGCTGTAATGAAGAGTAACCATTGGTGGTGTCATGGATCCCACTCCCCGACCATCTAAGCTCTTGTAGTGCAAGTACGTCTAATGTGTAACTCTTTGCTTGGTTCGAAAGGTTCTGGAGATCTCCAGGTCTTAAGAGGCTAAGCACGTTCCATGTTCCCATTTTCAAAGCGTTGTCCGTGTACAATTTCCGAGGTCGAGTTGGTAATGAATCCGATATGGTAATCCGAGGCCTTTGTTAAGGGTTCATAACTTAAATGGTTTTTATGAGGGAAGGTTGTTGGCCTGCCGCTCAACCCGCTTGTTACGTGTGTGGGTCACGTACTGGTGAGAATCTTACGGCATCCAGTCCTACCATGAACACATTTATATAGCGAGCCGCTTGATACAAGACAGACGCCCGCTTCAGCCGCTCCTAACATGGAGAACAGACGCTGGTTTGGTATTGGTTTTAGGGCGCCAATAACCCGCCCTGACATGTAGTGTCCATGACTATAAACAAGATTTAGACTGCTCGTCTCCACTACATCGCCTGATTCATTTAGCGTTACCCAGGGAGCACCGGCGAGGAGGTATGAATCTCGGACTTCGCCCCACACATTTTCTGGATGAACAAGATGAAATTGATCAGTTTCCATATCGTCGAAGATGCTCACATGATTGAACTAATAAATAGTGTGTTACAGCGATCCGCAATCCCGTCCGACGATTACTTACCAATCAATGAACGATTTCGACGCGGTTCAAGAAAAACTAATGAACAGTTGAAATCGTGTTCTTTAAGTTAATAAATTTTCTTATCAACATGCAAAATATTTTTGATTTATAAGCATAATTTATTAAAGTGTTCCTTATTTTTCACGATTTTACTATGTATTTTAAATCCATAGATACATGTTATGAAATTGGACGACTGTCCGCTAACAAAAGAACTGTACACGGAGAAAAAAAAACACTGAATTTTTTCCTATATATGTATGGGAAACCTGTTATAATATTGGTTCCCATATATTGTTGTCAAACATACTATATACATGGTTCGCCGTACGATTTGCATATTAGCCAGTGCTATATAGGAATCGCTCCTATGTATAAGCAAATTATTCATAACGTATAGTAATATTTATTATAAATAATCGGATGTGTATAGGAATGGTTGCTGTTTGTTTTAGCAAAATCCCGTTATACTTAGTTAAGTAAAACACTTTTTATTGTTTTATAATATAAGCACACCGTTGAAACGTAGGGTTTTTATTAACAAAATAAATCAAAATTGATAAAAATGTTAGCTTATAAAATTATATATTATCTTATAAAAAGTGGATTTATCTAAAGAAGAGTGTTAAAATATATTCCAAAGGAACAACAGCCTAGCACCTAATTCTTTGCAAATCAGAGAGCATATCATACACATAGTTAGGGTTACAACAATATATAGGAATGTATCACATTTTATTTGATTTTCTTCATTTCATAATATTCATAATATTTGCTCTCTTCCTTAAGCAGTAACATTTTAAATAATGCCGTGTGCGGTCGTCAAAAAAATCACCGTAAGTGTCGTGATAAATATAATATACTGTGTCAAAAATCAAATATATCGGTATGGTGTATTATTTGTGTGATATCAAGTTAATAATAATAAAGGTAAATAATTTACGTTTTAAATATTTTTAATTCAGTTCTTAATTCATTTTTAATTTGGAATAAGCGTAATCTTTTGTCAATCTTGTTTTATTTTATTAATAAAAAGTTGATCGTTCGACGGATTCCTTCATTGTCAATGAAATATATACGTACACCGAAGAAATATTTTATTAATAAAATTATTAAATTTCTAAGCTTATCCCAAATAAAGAAATTGATTTATTATACGCATAAATATATTGTTTTATCTATTTATAAAATATGTATGAAGCAAAATGGAGGTTGAATTGCATCCTAATTGCGGAGGCCAGATTCTAATATAGTATGCCACTTAATACTATGTAAATCGGAGAACGTGTCATACTCATAGTTGAAGTTAGAACAATATATAGGAATGCTTATTGAAGTTTCAATACGTATTCCCATTCATTATTGTAAAACTGATCATGTACATGACATGACGCCCGTCCCATTTGTGTAGTAAGTTTTAAGTGCTATGCTACATAGAAAACATTGTTTCTGTTTTGGCAAAATTCTGTTAAACGAAACATTTTAATTTTTTTTTTACAGTTTTATTGATGGTATTATGGATAAGGCCTGTGATAATGAATATATGCGATGGACGATCCGGATATTACTAGTATTTTATTCAGCACGGAGATGAAAATGAAGTCCTATTATCCAAATTGTAATTTTATTTTTAATACTAAGGCTGTTTTCCAAACACCGACTTATTTGTGGACATAAGTCTTCTCGCGAGCTGACTTATTTCAATAAGGATAAGTCACCTCGCGAGGAGGCATATTTGGATACGTAGGTCTACACAGAATAATGTCCAAAAATGTGATAAAATGTGATGTAATGTCAAGAAACTTATTTTCTTCCATTTAAAAGAAATTGCGTTTTGTGTTTTGTTATTATTTGTGACCTCAAATAAGTCAGTACAATGAACTGAAATGACTTGACCGACTTATTTAAGATGGCGTCAAATAAGTCAATAATATGCCGGTGTTTGGGAAAAAAACCCTAATAGCTATTATTTAGTTAATTTAAGCATATAATATAAAATTAAAAATTATTTATTTGCAGTATTCGTGAAAACGAAAGAACTTTCAATAGTTTTAAACATTTTAAACAACAAACCGAGATAAGGAAATAAATTAAATGTATATAGCTGTTCCTTGCATTGATAAAGGTATAATACCGATTCTGAAAAAATATTAAAGAAGTAAAAAATAATGATGGTGGGTGATACGACAGATTTAAATATTTCAAAGGGCTCCCCGAATTAAAAAAAGCTTACTTAAAAATGGCATTTTTATTAAATTGTTGTTTTAAATTTAAAATTGGCTAATGGTACTCTCTATTGGACATGTAAGTCCAAATCATTCAATTATTGGAACTAATGCTTTCATTAATGAAAATATAAAACAAACTTAAATTTGCAATTTAACATGACTTAAACAAAAGTCCCATTTTTTTTTATAAAAATATCATTTTTAAGTCAATCTTTTTAATTTCAACTTTTTTAATTCAGGGAGCCATTTCAAATACTACTAATAAGTGAGCTAGTAGAAAGATCGAATTCTAGGTTGGTATAAGAATTACAAAGACTGCTTAACATCAACAGAAAAGATCTGTCGTTAACGTATCGTAAAGGTACCAAAAATTATGATAATTAATTTAAACGAAAATAATACAGACGAGTCGATATTTTTAAAATGAAATGATATTTAAGAAATAAAAATAACGTAATTAATACTAATGAAATATTTTATGTTTCATAAATAGGTTTTTGTTGTCTTGTAATCGTTGTAAAACATAAGTTCGGAATAAACGAATTTAGCCTTTTAAGTTTTAGATTTAAGTCGAACATTAATACGTAAAAAGAGTTAAACCCGAGATCAATCTATGTATAATATTAAATAATGTGTTATGTTTAAGATAAGTTAAAGTAATTTATAATATTATAAAAATTACATGTTATAATAATTGTATATTGAAATAAATTAAAATAAAATGTCAGTAACTAATTAACAAATCAAAATTGAATTTTATTTAACACTTTCATAGCAAAATTTACTATTTTAAATAACCGATTACTATAAAGTAATCTTGGAAATCATACTATACTAAGTCAGAAATATAGCTGTACAACATAGTTGATGCTACCATAATTGTGAACAATAGTTCTAGATGTTATGGAAAGTATACCATGCTTAAATATAAGTAGTGCTATACGAAGCAGTGAACGCTACCACAATTATCAAAAATAACCCTATTTGTCTTGGACAATGTACCATGCAGAATTATACGTATAGATATAAAACTCAGCAGTCTTTACCATAATTATTCAATGTAGCGCTATATCTCATATAACTGAAGACATTTCAAATTACAAACGCAACAATATTATATTGGAATAGTTAACATTATTATAGCTAACATTACTATCAGGATTAACAAAAGTTTCTAAAATGAATAGGACGCTCTACGTCGTGTGATGGTAAATATTACCAGTTATTAAAAATATTCTACTATTTTTATGATAACCAGAACCAAGTGTGTAATAAATATTACTATACTTCATAGAATATATTTAGAGTATTATATAGTACACTCTCCGATAATAGGCCACAAAGGCGTGGGCTCCGATATTTTATAGAAATAATTACTATATTTTTTTTTCCGTGTACAAAAATTAAAATTTTTTTAATGATTATAAATTTACAGTGATATAAAATTAAATTAAATTAGGCAATTAAAATTGTTTATAGGGAAAATTATTTATCCTTTTTCTTCCACCGGAAAATTTTCTGTGAAAGTTTGTTATTAAAACTAAGACCCACGCTCTTCTTTTGCTCCACTGATTAGCCCAAATTCATAACCTCCAAGTCCATCGAACTGTAAAAAGTAATCATGGAGTTTCCATAGTGATTTACGATGGGATACGGTGAATAATGTGATTCCTGATTTTCGGCAGTGTTGCGTTGCTACATGCATCCTTTGACATCAACCGAAACGGCGGTCGTACATTCGTCCAAAATTGCAAATTGTGGATTGTGATAGCTCATCGATAGCGTTTAGATCACGTCCCGGTCGTTATTGATCCGACCCCGTCGCAACATTGCATCGTACGTATGCTCCTAAATTATTTGATCACGTAGCGTACTTAAATTTTAATAAAAATTAAATTATATTATAAATTTAATTTTTTTTTTCATTATTTCTTTTTTAAAACACAAAATCCTTTTTTACTTTAGAAAACAAAAAAAAAATCACATACGTCAAAATTTGAAGTTCTCTTTGATTTAAGGGTTGTACAAAACAAGGGAAATTTAAAATTTCCCCTTGAAATGGATAGGGCTCCCAAAAGCGGCTCCCGATAAATAGGTAGAGCAAGATATTTTTTTATCGATTTTTAAGTAAAAACTTGAATGAAAAATCTTAGTTTACAGTTAAACAAATTAATTATATGCAAAAATAGCGCGCTAAATATAAGTAAGACTAAGAAAATTGGCTGCTCCGGATAAAGCTGTCGGGCGCTAATAAAAAAACACGCTAAATATCAGTCGATTTTCCCTTTTTTATTCGATTTCTTACTGGACCAAAATATAGAGTAAAAAGAGGAGAATCGAGTAATTTTGTGGTTTAAAAAACCTTACACACAGCTAAATCGCAAGAATACAGTGTTGACTAGTTCAAATGAACAAAGCAATCAACCGAACCCAAAATACAGCACACATGCACATTTTATAGCGTAAAATATAATGAAGTTTAAGGGGATTTTTATGATAACGTGTGTCTTTCAATTTGTTCGTATTGTAATCAGAACCAAAGAAATTTCGGAAAGAAACAAATGAGCAACATGCGGTCTCCTTAAATTAAGATATAGTTTTCTTTAAATTTTGTAATAATTTAAAGTGTGATTTTTTGTTAATTTGGCAAGTATAATAATAATAGTTTATTCATCGCAATTGATATAAAATACAGTCAAATAAATTCATAAATTTCAATACCATGGAAGAAAAAGCATATTGTGTAATAAAAGATTTACAGAAAAAATCTTTTGCTGCCAGAAACATCGACGAAAAAAATTTTTTTTTGCGGACAGGAAAACCAGTATCAGAATTACCAAATTTAACAACGAAATGTTCATCCAAAAGGCAAACTTTTAATCGACATTTTAATATATCAAATTATAAAAATATAGAATGGTTGACGACGGGCAGTGCAGTTTTAAACAAATTATATTGTTGGCCATGTTTGTGGAATATGGAATTCTGATGGATTTTCCGATTTGCGCAAGTGGTAAGCATGAGAAGAGCAGATCACATATAGCAAATGCATTAGCATTTAAAACTTTAGGAACTACAAGGCTGGATCTAATATTAGATGAACAACGACATATTTCTCGTTACTGGGAAAACACGACATGTTCTTCGTTACTGGGAAAACAAGAATTGCCATCTCGATTTCATGACGAGGGTATTAACTCTTTAAATAGGGGAAATTATAAAGAGTTAATTTATTTTATCGCCGATTTTCATGACCCGCTTGCAGAATATTCACGAAAGTCAACAGTTTTTCAGGGAACGTCGGTTGGCATCCAAAACGATATAATTCATAGTATTGGTAGTGTTATGATGCAATCCAACGAATCCGAAATATCAAGTTCTAAATTTGTGTCCATTTTGTTGGATGAAACAACAGACGTGGCTCGAAAATCTCAACTTTCTATCGTTTTCCGTTACGTTTTAAATGGTGAAATAATGGAGCGATTTTATGATTTTGTCGATGTCAGTGCAGATAGAACAGCCGTTGGTTTATCGAAACATATATTAGAATATATTAAACAGTTGAAAATTGAACAGAAAATTATTGGGCAGGGTTATGATGGAGCTTCGGTTATGTCTGGAGAACGTGGTGGCGTTCAAACACTAGTAAGGAAAGAGTTTCCTTCGGCTAAATTTATTCACTGCAATGCGTATGTTTTGAATTTGGTTCTATCTAGATCATTAGATTTTATAAATTAAGTGTAAAATTTTTTTAAAACGCTTTCTGGAATATCGTCATTTTTTGGACACTCCACCAAAAGAACAAATGCTCTTGATAAAAATGTACAGCGCCGAATCCCAACCGTGTCAACTACTAGATGAAACTTTTCCTCAAGAATCGTCAATACAATTGTCACTTACAAGGATGATTTGCAAGACCTTTTTCAGGACATAATAGATTCACCTGAAACATGGGACTCCGAAAAAACTCTAACTGCCAGGGGCATATTGCAGTTTCTGAGTTCATTTGAAACGGCTTTTTTGTTAAAATTATTTTCGAAGGTATTTAGTTTCACAGATGTTTTGTTCTCAGTTATGCAAAGCAATAATATAAATATTTGCATAACCGAAGTTGAAAAAACAAAAGAGCGCCTAATCGAAATGAGGCATAAGTTTGACGCGATTTATTCTGATGTTGTATCTGAATACGGCACCCCAAATAAAAAACGGAACGTCGATGACATCAATTCTTTTTATCAAAAAATGTACAATAAAATAATCGACTCAATTGTTATGAAAATAATCTTAAGGTATGAGAGCTTGGGTGACTTGAAGTTCGTAGAACTACTCTCAAGTGATAAATTTATTAACTTTAAACAACAATTTCCTTCGAATTTTTTTAAATCGTTAAACGATTCTTATGGTACACATTTTGATCAATGCAAGTTGCAAAACGAACTGGTCGTCTTATCTCAGAGTCATCTCTGAAGTATTTCAAAATAGAAGTTTTGCTGAAGTTTATCAATTAATTTTAAATACCGGTGTGCGTCAGGTATTTTCGGAAACGAGTAACCTTGCCCCTTCCCGGTAGAACGAAGTTTTTCAGCTTTGAAACGAATTAAAAGTTATTCGCGTATTACAAGGTCACAAGAACGTCTACACGGGTTAGCCTTGATGTCTATTGAAAAAAGACTACTATTTGGTTTAAAAGAAAAAGAATCCTTTCACAATGATGTGATTTCAAAATTCGTCTAAAAATCCAGAAGAGCGGACTTCATCTTTAAAGACTGATGGTAAACTTTGGAGAAATTATAGGGCAAAAGTGTTTTTGTTGAATTTATAGATTGATGTATGAGGACCAGTTTTGACATATATACTTAAATTTGAATTTTTATCAGTATAAAAATTGTAATTTTTCTAATATTATTTTCTTAATTAATTATTATTATTTTAATTATTTTGGGTGAGTAAAATCCGGAGCAGAACACCTTTAAGGCACAACCATGAAACGCCACTGGGTAGATCGTACCATAACTAGAAATGAATACTAAAAATGAATATTGCAAAAGTAATTCTGCTTTATTTTATCGTTTTTTTTGCCCTTATACATATATGTATAAAAAATAATTCACAATAATGAACAATGATTTTGTCAAACATTGTTTTTGTTGCCTTGATAAACATGACTAATAATATCACATAAAACACTTAGGATAAGGACTAGATATCTAAATTGGGATTAATATTGAATTATATTTACATCGTTGTTAAAATTTTGGTTTTGTCAAACATTGTTGTTGTTGTTAAAATCATCCCAGAAAACTGGGACAAATGGGTACGATTTGCAATGTTTGCTTATAATACTACTCCACACACTTCGACAGGTTTCAAT
Organism: Nephrotoma flavescens; assembly: GCA_932526605.1. Taxonomy (NCBI): domain Eukaryota; kingdom Metazoa; phylum Arthropoda; class Insecta; order Diptera; family Tipulidae; genus Nephrotoma; species Nephrotoma flavescens. Next base: position 160,743 of record CAKOBK010000369.1, on the reverse strand, counting down.
CTAAACAAACACATTCATTATGCATACCCGCTTTTCCCTTAAATATTATTATTATTTTTTTAATTTTCGATCATTTCGATCAGCTGTATTTAATGTTGTTGTTTGCGACCGGGAACTTGTCCGTTTCGCTCTAACATACAATTATTTTTTTTTACCAACTTTAAGTAGCGTTACATTCTTCAATCACGACACATCTTGATTTAAATTAAATTTACGTCACACGAGGCGAGTGAATAACATAATTTGTGAAAATTGTATTGTGTAAGGTTAAAATATAAATTTCTAATTAAATTATTTGTAATTAAAAATATGTAAAAATTATGTTTAATATAAAGTTTTGTGAGTATGTGTGTTATATGGTGATTTTACATTATTGTAAGTGTAAATATTGTTGTGCTTCAATTAATTAAAACCGGAGCAAATATTTTTTTTTTTCGTGTATCGAGTGAACCAGTTAAGTGCTAAGATCATAAATTATGTTAATTGGATAGCATTAAACATGGTTTATCATGGCATATCGGTATTGCAAAACTGATTGTGCAAATCGAAATTTTCTTGTTGAACCTTGGTATGACATGATTTATGCCAGGTTAAAAGGTACGTACCTAATTAATTTAAATAATGATTTAGAGCTTAATTATGAATAACACTGAATTTTCGTGAGTCAACGCGAATTTTGGAATTTTCGACATCATGACATGAAAATATATCGAGAATGTAGAAAATGGGTACATAAATGTTATATTCCCAGAATCCTTAAATGACTTTCATTAAAAGAAGCACATTAGAAAGAGAATTTTCCTTAAATTCGGTTATAATTTAAAATCGGGGGGCTATTTGGGAATTCAATTCGATAACGAGAGTACAAGATTTATATTTGATTTTATATAAGAATCGTTCGAATCACATTCAAATTAAATATGAATCTTGTACTCTCGTTATCGAATCGAATTCACAAATAGCCCCCCATAGAATGAACTGGCTCCTCTCTAAAGTCTATTTACCAAAAAATCCGGCAAAAAAAATTATATTTTTTATTGCATTAATTTCTTGTACACCACCGCATAGACAAATCAAGGCTCTGCTTTGATTTGGATGAAATTATTATTTAGTCAGATTACCGCGGATGATGTCTGAATAATTGCAGTAAAAGTTTTTAAGAACTACATTTTTTGTACAAGAAATTAATGCATACACTGCAATGGATAATAAACATTACAATTACGTTGATTTTTAATATAAAATCAAGTATCAGCAAAATAATGCTGTAAAAAGTTTAGTGTCGTATACTGTATCTACAATCAATTTGGACTGGAATTTCAACAAAAAAAATCAATTTTTTGCGAAAAAACGTGATGGGTTGGTTGGTTAGCCTTACTTTTTTTGAACGGATAAAATTTATAGTCACGGATTCCGAATGTTTCGTTTATTTTGGATTCTCAATGTAATTATGAGTAAATCAACGTTTAGTTTGCTTCAATATGTCGCCTCGTTCGCCTACAATCCAGGTTCAAAGCACAATCTCTCTCGTGAAAAGCATTAACTCGAACAATCAACCAGCAGCACTCCGGTTCGAGTAAGCGAAATCAAGTAGAGTGCTTGTATAAAACTGAGAAATTTAAAATTCCTCAATATTTTGTCCAACCCTCCAATTTTGCAATACCCTTGGGTATTGCATGAAATAATACCCGGAGTTTTCAAAACAGTTTACTGTAACATGTGATGCAAGTGACTTGGCTATTGGAGCCGTCTTGTCTCAGTCGTTTAAGTCTACTGACCTACCAACAGCTTATGCGAGTAGAATATTGAATTGTGCCGAAAGGAAATATGCACCCATAGAGAAAGAAGTTTTGGCCGTTGTTTGGGCTGTCGATCATTTTCGACCATATGTTTATGGAAGAAAATTTTTCATAGTCACCGATCACAAACCTCTTGTATGGTTGTGTAAGATCACTAACCCATCTTCGAGACTTATGAGATGGAAAATACGTTTGGATGAGTACGATTATGAGATAGTGTACAAACCTGGGAAAGAAAACACTAACGCTGATGCCTTAAGCAGAGTCGAAATTCTTCATGATGCCAAAATAGGTGCGTTAACTCGAGCTCAGTTAAAATACAAAATCTCAAATCAATCCAATGTTCAGAATTCAAATTCTCAACCTCAAAATCAATCCAATGTTCAAAATTCAAATTCTCAACATCAAAATCAACCTAATATTCAAAATTCAAATTCTCAACCTCAAAATCTGTTAAATGATTCAAATTCTCAAAATCAATTTCAATTCAATAGTCAAGACAAAATTATATATTTAAGCGATCCGGAAATAATACAGGACATCATTGCCGAATTCCATACTAGCCCACTGGGAGGCCATCAAGGGATTTACAGAACATGCAAACGTCTACGTTCTATGTATTACTTTCCAAACATGTATCGTATCGTAGAGCAGTACATCAAAAAATGTAAAGATTGTTCTCGGAATAAATTCCATAAAATCACAAAAATGCCTATGACCATAACGACAACTTCCAGGAAACCATTTGAGAAGATTTTTCTGGATATCGTCGGTCCACTTCGACTTGACGAAGTTTTCCACTGGAATCCCCTTACCGGATCCAGAAGCAACAACCGTTGCAAAAGTGTTTGTGGAACATTTTATTTGTATTTTTGGTGCACCGTTTTCCATCCTATCTGACCAAGGCTCAAACTTTATGAGCAATGTGTTCAAACAAATTTGCAAACTTCTTAAAATTAAAAAATTTAATACTACCGCATATCATCCACAGAGTAATGGAGCTCTAGAACGATCACATAAAACTCTAGGCGAATATCTTCGAAATTTTTGTGGTCGAGACCCGCTCGATTGGGATTCGTGGGTAGTCTATGCAATGTTTGCTTATAATACTACACCTCATAAATCGACAAACTTCATGCCTTACGAAATAGTATTTGGCTGTAAACCAACAATCCCAAATTCTTTACAATGTGATCCCGAAGTATTATACAACTATGACGACTATTACAACGATTTAAAATTTAAAATGCAAACAGTTTTTCAAAATGCCAGGAATAACCTGCTAAGCTGCAAAGTTAAATCTAAAAATTATTACGATCGAAATTCTAATCCGACAAAATTTCAAATTGGTGACATAGTAACGTTAAAAAATGAAAAGAAAAATAATAAATTGTCTCCTATATGGCTTGGTCCATACGAAATATCAGACATTAATTCTGAAGTAAATTCTACAATTCAAATAGGACGATTTTCGAAGGTCGTGCATAATAATCGTCTTATTTTATTTAAAAAATAATTTTCTGCTTATTTATGTCCTTTAAAATTCATTTTTTTACCTAATTTGAATTCAATTATTAATTAGTTAAGAAATTCGATTATTATATTGTATTAAATTGATAAAATAAATTTTACTTATATTATATTCAAAATAAAAAATAAAAAATTGAAATTTAATTACATAAATTATTAATTATATTATCGTATTGTATAAATTTAAATTTTTATTGAATTTAGTTAAAATTATACCTACTGTGTATTACTTCTTTCTTAAGGGGTAAGGTGTTGTGATACAATGCACTAATTTTCATGTTTGGAATTATGGTTATGGATATACAATCTTCTTTAATATAATTGTATACAATCTCACTTAATGACCATAATTGTCCATAATATAATTAAAGCTTTGTATTATTTCACGATTTTTATAATAAAAATACCTATAAAAGGAAAAGAGGTAAATGAAAAAGCTCTCTCTCGATCTTAATGTAAACAAGAAAAGTAGTGTAAAATGGCGATAGCGAAGTTCTAGTTATTTGTTGTAATGATAATTATAAAATTTAATAAAATTCAAAAAATAAATAAATTAACATTATTAGACAAGGATATTTTGACTCTAATAAATTTTGCTAAAAATAACAGTGTTTTCCTAAGCGATAGTTATTATATAGGGAGCACTAACAGTTCGCCTACAATCTAGGTTCGAAGCACAATGTGGCAAAACTTCAAAATACGAAACTTCCAGTAACCACGGCGTTCCTTATGCTTTCTACCGGTAATTTCGTGCTCAAAGTGTCGTATACTGTACCTATAATCATTTTGGACTGAAATTTCAACAACAACAAAATAATTTCAATTTTTTGCGAAAAAAACGTGATGGTTAGCCTTACTTTTTTTGAACGGATAGAATGTATAGTCACGGATTCCGAATGTTTCGTTTATTTTGGATTCTCAATAAAATTATGAGTAGATCAACGTTTAGTTTGCTTCAATATGTCGCCTCTTTCGCTTGCAATCCAGGTTCGAAGCACAATGTGGCAACATTTCAAAATACGAAACTTCCAGTAACCATGGCGTTCCTTATGCTTTCTACCGGTAATTTCGTGCTCAAAGTGTCGTATACTGTACCTATAATCATTTTGGACTGGAATTTCAACAAAAAAAAAAAATTTCAATTTTTTGCGAAAAAACGTGATGGTGAGTTAGCCTTACTTTTTTTGAACGGATAAAATTTATAGTCACGGATTCCGAATGTTTCGTTTATTTTGGATTCTCAATAAAATTATGAGTAGATCAACGTTTAGTTTGCTTCATGTCGCCTCTTTCGCTTGCAATCCTGGTTCGAAGCACATTGTGGCAACATTTCAAAATACGAAACTTCCAGTAACCACGGCGTTCCTTATGCTTTCTACCGGTAATTTCGTGCTCAAAGTGTCGTATACTGTACCTATAATCATTTTGGACTGAAATTTCAACAACAACAAAATAATTTCAATTTTTTGCGAAAAAAACGTGATGGTTAGCCTTACTTTTTTTGAACGGATAGAATGTATAGTCACGGATTCCGAATGTTTCGTTTATTTTGGACTCTCAATAAAATTATGAGTAGATCAACGTTTAGTTTGCTTCAATATGTCGCCTCTTTCGCTTGCAATCCAGGTTCGAAGCACAATGTGGCAACATTTCAAAATACGAAACTTCCAGTAACCACGGCGTTCCTTATGCTTTCTACCGGTAATTTCGTGCTCAAAGTGTCGTATACTGTAACTGGACATTTTGGACTGGAATTTCAACAAAAAAAAAAAATTTCAATTTTTTGCGAAAAAACGTGATGGTGAGTTAGCCTTACTTTTTTTGAACGGATAAAATTTATAGTCACGGATTCCGAATGTTTCGTTTATTTTGGATTCTCAATGTAATTATAAGTAGATCAACGTTTAGTTTGCTTCAATATGTCGCCTCGTTCGCTTGCAATTCAGGTTCAAAGCACAATGTGGCAAAATTTCAAAATACGAAACTTCCAGTATCCACGGCGTTCCTTATGCTTCCTACCGGTAATTTCGTGCTCAAAGTGTCGTATACTGTACCTATAATCATTTTGGACTGGAATTTCAACAAAAAAACAATTTTCAATTTTTTGCGAAAAAACGTGATGGTTAGTTAGCTTTACTTTTTTTGAACGGATAAAATTTATAGTCACGGATTCCGAATGTTTCGTTTATTTTGGATTCTCAATGTAATTATGAGTAGATCAACGTTTAGTTTGCTTCAATATGTCGCCTCGTTCGCTTGCAATTCAGGTTCGAAGCACAATGTGGCAAAATTTCAAAATACGAAACTTCCAGTATCCACGGCGTTCCTTATGCTTCCTACCGGTAATTTCGTGCTCAAAGTGTCGTATACTGTACCTTTAATCATTTTGGACTGAAATTTCAACAACAACAAAATAATTTCAATTTTTTGCGAAAAAAACGTGATGGTTAGCCTTACTTTTTTTGAACGGATAGAATGTATAGTCACGGATTCCGAATGTTTCGTTTAGTTTGGATTCTCAATAAAATTATGAGTAGATCAACGTTTAGTTTGCTTCAATATGTCGCTTCTTTCGCTTGCAATCCAGGTTCGAAGCACAATGTGGCAAAATTTCAAAATACGAAACTTCCAGTAACCACGGCGTTCCTTATGCTTCCTACCGGTAATTTCGTGCTCAAAGTGTCGTATACTGTACCTATAATCATTTTGGACTGAAATTTCAACAACAACAAAATAATTTCAATTTTTTGCGAAAAAAACGTGATGGTTAGCCTTACTTTTTTTGAACGGATAGAATGTATAGTCACGGATTCCGAATGTTTCGTTTATTTTGGATTCTCAATGTAATTATGAGTAGATCAACGTTTAGTTTGCTTCAATATGTCGTCTCGTTTGCCTACAATCCAGGTTCGAAGGACAATGTGGCAAAATTTCAAAATAAGAAACTTCCAGTGACCACGGCGTTCCTTATGCTTCCTACCGGTAATTTCGTGCTCAAAGTGTCGTATACTGTACCTATAATCATTTTGGACTGGAATTTCAACAAAAAAACAATTTTCAATTTTTTGCGAAAAAACGTGATGGTTAGTTAGCTTTACTTTTTTTGAACGGATAAAATTTATAGTCACGGATTCCGAATGTTTCGTTTATTTTGGATTCTCAATGAAATTATGAGTAGATCAACGTTTAGTTTGCTTCAATAGGTCGCCTCGTTCGCCTACAATCAAGGTTCGAAGCACAATGTCGCAAAATTTTAAAATGCGAAACTTCCAGTATCCACGGCGTTCCTTATGCTTCCTACCGGTAATTTCGTGCTCAAAGTGTCGTATACTGTACCTATAATCATTTTGGACTGGAATTTCAACAAAAAAACAATTTTCAATTTTTTGCGAAAAAACGTGATGGTTAGTTAGCTCTACTTTTTTTGAACGGATAAAATTTATAGTCACGGATTCCGAATGTTTCGTTTATTTTGGATTCTCAATAAAATTATGAGTAGATCAACGTTTAGTTTGCTTCAATATGTCGCCTCGTTCGCTTGCAATTCAGGTTCGAAGCACAATGTGGCAACATTTCAAAATACGAAACTTCCAGTATCCACGGCGTTCCTTATGCTTCCTACCGGTAATTTCGTGCTCAAAGTGTCGTATACTGTACCTATAATCATTTTGGACTGAAATTTCAACAACAACAAAATAATTTCAATTTTTTGCGAAAAAAACGTGATGGTTAGCCTTACTTTTTTTGAACGGATAGAATGTATAGTCACGGATTCCGAATGTTTCGTTTATTTTGGATTCTCAATAAAATTATGAGTAGATCAACGTTTAGTTTGCTTCAATATGTCGCTTCTTTCGCTTGCAATCCAGGTTCGAAGCACAATGTGGCAAAATTTCAAAATACGAAACTTCCAGTAACCACGGCGTTCCTTATGCTTCCTACCGGTAATTTCGTGCTCAAAGTGTCGTATACTGTACCTATAATCATTTAAGACTGAAATTTCAACAACAACAAAAAATTTTCAATTTTTTGCGAAAAAAACGTGATGGTTAGCCTTACTTTTTTTGAACGGATAGAATGTATAGTCACGGATTCCGAATGTTTCGTTTATTTTGGGTTCTCAATGTAATTATAAGTAGATCAACGTTTAGTTTGCTTCAATATGTCGCCTCGTTCGCTTGCAATTCAGGTTCAAAGCACAATGTGGCAAAATTTCAAAATACGAAACTTCCAGTATCCACGGCGTTCCTTATGCTTCCTACCGGTAATTTCGTGCTCAAAGTGTCGTATACTGTACCTATAATCATTTTGGACTGGAATTTCAACAAAAAAACAATTTTCAATTTTTTGCGAAAAAACGTGATGGTTAGTTAGCTTTACTTTTTTTGAACGGATAAAATTTATAGTCACGGATTCCGAATGTTTCGTTTATTTTGGATTCTCAATGTAATTATGAGTAGATCAACGTTTAGTTTGCTTCAATATGTCGCCTCGTTCGCTTGCAATTCAGGTTCGAAGCACAATGTGGCAACATTTCAGAATACGAAACTTCCAGTATCCACGGCGTTCCTTATGCTTCCTACCGGTAATTTCGTGCTCAAAGTGTCGTATACTGTACCTATAATCATTATGGACTGAAATTTCAACAACAACAAAATAATTTCAATTTTTTGCGAAAAAAACGTGATGGTTAGCCTTACTTTTTTTGAACGGATAGAATGTATAGTCACGGATTCCGAATGTTTCGTTTATTTTGGATTCTCAATAAAATTATGAGTAGATCAACGTTTAGTTGCTTCAATATGTCGCTTCTTTCGCTTGCAATCCAGGTTCGAAGCACAATGTGGCAAAATTTCAAAATACGAAACTTCCAGTAACCACGGCGTTCCTTATGCTTCCTACCGGTAATTTCGTGCTCAAAGTGTCGTATACTGTACCTATAATCATTTTAGACTGAAATTTCAACAACAACAAAAATTTTTCAATTTTTTGCGAAAAAAACGTGATGGTTAGCCTTACTTTTTTTGAACGGATAGAATGTATAGTCACGGATTCCAAATGTTTCGTTTATTTTGGATTCTCAATAAAATTATGAGTAGATCAACGTTTAGTTTGCTTCAATATGTCGCCTCGTTCGCCTACAATCCAGGTTCGAAGCACAATGTGGCAAAATTTCAAAATACGAAACTTCCAGTAACCACGGCGTTCCTTATGCTTCCTACTGGTAATTTCGTGCTCAAAGTGTCGTATACTGTACCTATAATCATTTTGGACTGGAATTTCAACAAAAAAAAAAATTTCAATTTTTTGCGAAAAAACGTGATGGTTAGTTAGCCTTACTTTTTTTGAACGGATAAAATTTATAGTCACGGATTCCGAATGTTTCGTTTATTTTGGATTCTCAATGTAATTATTAGTAGATCAACGTTTATTATGCTTCAATATGTCGCCTCGTTCGCCTACTATCCAGGTTCGAAGCACAACACTTTTTTGCGAACGTTGTGCAGTCAACACACAAAAATAAAAGTGCTCTTGAATATTAAAATAATCAAAAACAATAAAGTGGTAATTAGTGAACAGTTAAAAAAAAATATTCTAGTAATATTTTTATAATGTGCTAAGCTAGTTTTAAATTAATATTAAAAGATCAAATATAGTGAATATAATTTAAATATAAGTGTATATGGGTTAGTGTTTAATTTAATTAATTATATAGTGTAATAAACCGGCATACACAAACTCTCGTGTGTGCAAGGTATACGTATACGTGAAAAAAAAAATAACGGGTTTACAACTTGCCGTAATATGGTGCGATTTTTAATAAAAAACGTGGTTTGAAAAATATTTACCAAAAAGTGATTAACAAAAAATTTTGAGTTTTTATTTTTTTTATGTACGGTAATGGGTTAGTGAATTATAAATAGTGTAGTCATAGGAGTGCCTAGAATATAATGTTTAACAATAAATAGTTATATTGATTATAGTAAGTGAACACACCATACATAGACTCTCATGTATGCGCGGTGAAATATACAGTTCATAGTGATTATTGTGATTCTAAATTTTTATCGAGTGATTTTTATATTAGATGTGCACAGTATTAAGGTGTAGATTTAAGCAGTGAGTGAATACAGATACACCTCCATATATAGACTGCCGTGTATGAGGGGATATCAGTGAAGATTTACTTAGTGAAAATTTAATAAAGTAAAATGAACAGTGAATAACACAAACATTAAGTGGGACATTATTCGAGAATTAGCGGATCGGGGCACATGGTCACAACAAGCAGATAACAGTAAGAAGTACTAAGGCCAGTGACTTATTTAAATAAAAAAAAAAAAAAATTTCTGGTTAAAACAAAAAAAAACGGTGAACACAGACATTGGGTAAAAATTGAAAATTAATAAACATTTAATAGTGGCGAATTATGAATGGCGGGACAAAATAATAGTGGCGAAATAACGATGGGAGGCAACGAAGATAACGCTCCTACCACAAGCGGACTGAAATCCAAACGGGCGCATGAAGCGGCGATTTCAGACGATGATCTTAACATCGTCTCCAAAGTAGTAGTGAAAAACTCCGAAGAGAAAAACAACATGAAAATAGATAAAAAAAAAAATTACGAACAAATTAAAATTAACTAGGTCAACAGAGGAGCTAGCAGCTGTGGGAACTGAATCCCAAGTTAAACGACGTCAATCGCTTACTTCAATTACAAACGATAAGGTTAAGCAGCTAGCAGAAGAAAATGCCGTACTGCAAAACAGCATAGAAACAATGAAGGCAGAAAAAACGCAACTAAAAAATATGTTAACCCAACATAAACAAGTACAACTGGTGCAGAATCCAACGCTAGCCACGAATATGCAACCGACAACAACGCAAAACAGATTCGCGGATATAGAAATCGAGGAGAGTGACATAACAGATCTAACGGCAGGAGACGATGACGAGGATTTGCCACTATTCGAGATAGTCAAAAAAACCGTCAAAAAAAATAATAATAATCATACACTCACAACAACAAACAAAAATACCGTGCAAAAACAACATCCACAAAAGACAACAGTCAAACAAGATACCGATACAAAGACAAACAGCCTAGCGGAAAAAAACTAGTCGACCACCACCATTACACATACATAATCAACAAATAAACGACACCATAAAGTTAATGAAAGGAGTCAACATAGAAAACTTTCACATTAAAAAAATTAATAATAACAAACACACGTTACATACAGAAACATTAGTAAACTACAAAGTAGCAAAAAAAATTTTGACAGAAGTAAATACACCGTACTTCACGTATACACCAAAAGATGAGAAACCCAAAACAATAGTACTTAAAGGGTTACATGAAAACGAAGACATAGATGAATTGAAAACACTGATACAATTACACAACATTAAAATAATAAATATAACGCAACTTAAAACCAAACAATCTACAAGTCAGGAAAGAAAGCTGCCACTTTACATCGTACAGTGTGCACCCGAAACCAACATGGGCCAAATATACAAAATTAAAACATTAAATTACCAAACTGTTACATGGGAAACACTAAAAAAAAGTGACATCATTATGCAGTGCCACCAATGCCAACGGTTTGGACATGCGGCAGCAAATTGCAACTTGAAATACAGATGCGTGAAATGCGACCAGCAACACGAGCCTGGGAAATGCGCTATAAATACGAAGGTTAGCAAAGAGGAAGTATATTGCACAAACTGTAGCACCAAAGGCCATCCAGCTTCCTACAGAGGGTGTCCAGTATACCAGACAACATTAAATAGATTGAAAGAACGCATCAAAGAAAAACGAGAAAAAAAACAGAACAAATCACGATAGCAAATAAAACGTATGTTAGCCAGGAAAATGGCTCATTCGCGGAAATGCTGAAGGGAGGAGGAAGACAAGCAAAAACATTAGCAATCACTGCACCGACAGAGACAACAAACGAAAACACTAAAACAATCCAAGTACTCACAAACAAAATAGATAAAGTGGCGGAGACTGTCGCTCAACAAGGAGAACAGATTTCTACCCTACTCGCATTGATACAGCAGTTGGTAAAATGAACAGCAATCACAAAAACAACCTCATGATAATCGCGATCAACGTCAATTCCTTAATCAGTACACAAAGACGGCTGAACTTACTTAACTTCATAAATAATAAAAAACCGGACATTATGCTTATAAGTGAGACAAAATTAAATAAAAAACATACAATTACACTAAAAGACTACAACATCATAAGAAAGAATCGCACCCATGGAAAACGAGCAGGAGGAACGGCAATAATAATTAAAAACCAATATAACTATCAAGAAATAAACACGAACAATGAAAATAAGAACTCGGGGATAGAGTACACTGTAATAAAAATCAAACTGAACATAAATAACAGCTACCTATATATATTTGCAATATACTGCACCACTTGCAACCACACGATTACCGAAACTCATTTTCATAAAGAATGGAATGACATATTCATAAAACACGACCTCGCAAACCCAAACCATTATTATATCATAGCAGGCGATTTTAACGCCACTCACACAAATTGGGGAAACTCAGCAAACAACATACGAGGTGTAAAATTAGCAGAATGAATGCAGAATAATGACATTGACTACAAAGCCAAACTATACATGCCAGATAGCCCGACATTCCTGCGGTCGAATAACATCCTAGATTTCGCAATAGTCGACATGCGACTAAATATTGTAACGGGACCAACGAAATTATTGGTTCGTTAACAGAAATTTGTATCCATCCAGAGGTTTCGGGGCGGTCATCAAAGGCCGGCTACAGCTCAGGGGATTGGCGTGGGGTTTCCCGAAACATGAATGAATCGTGCTAGACCGCAGGATAAGAAAAAATAAAAAATAAACGAAGGAACGAAATTTGGCTGGGATAGGAAACAAGGCTTGGAACAACTTACCATAACATGTGATTGGAAACTTACTACCTCATCCCAAACATAAAAGCTTTTAGCTTCTCATCTCTGTAAAGAAATTACTAACCATGGCGAAACAAAGTGAATTTGGTGAAACCCATAAATAAATAATAATCATCAAAAGGCAAATTATTTAAAGTTCAAATTCATTATAAACATATTTATTTTTATAACAGAACTAATGAAACAAAAAAAAAATTTAATTTAGGAAATTTTCGAAAAGATACGTTAGATATTAGCAAAAGAATAAATGTTGGTTTCTTAACTAATACTTATTTATTATTACTGACGTCATCGTAATAATAAATATTTCTGTCTTCCCCGCAATAAAATAATAATATGGAAACTCAAAATTAATGAACGATAACAAAATTATTTACTATCACCAAATAAATTAAAGATAAAAGAAGATTTTGATTAAGCCTAATAGAAATTATATAAAGATGATATAAGTAATCAAATAAATGTAAATTAAATTATATGATATTAAAATTAAATAAAAATAAAAAAAAAACGCTTACAATAACTAATGGCCGCGGCCGTTATTTTCGAAGTGTGGCCAAATAACAGTATGCATAAACCGTAGAATTATATTTGCTTTTAATTTTTTTTTTTTTTACAGTTTTTTTTTTCACCTATGTTTTTATACCGTTTTTTTCTGTTGCATTAATAGTCCATTTATAGTTTCGTTTTCACTGTTTCACTGTTTAAAGTTTTTTTTGTATATTTTTATACGTTTTTTTTTTTTAATTTTATTTGCACTAACCATTTATAGTTTTGTTGTCACTTTTTATTTTTCTTATAATTTCCACACACTTATCGTCTATACAGTCAATAAAAAAATACAGTTTTTTTTTGTTTGAGGTGACTGTATTTTTAGGTGGTCACCTTATGTTTTATTGGAATACAATAATATAGATTACTATAATAATTATTATCGGTTTATTTTTCATATTATGTTTATTTTGTTAACGTAAGATATTTTTTTTTTGTTTTTTCACACACCCTTTTATTATGACGTATTTTTATGTTTTATTAATTATGATTTTATATTCGTAACATATTAAAGTTTATAATTTTGGTTTTATTTTTTTTTTTTCGTTATAATTTTAAACGTACATTTTTATTTTTTTTTCTTGCACTATTGATATTTACAATTAATTAATTTAAAATTTAAAGATGTACAATTTGTTACACAAAAGAAAATTGTTTTTACAATATAATTTATAGTAACTATTTGACTGCACTATATTCAATATAATTACTCAGAACTAATAATTAATTTGCACAGAAAAAAAATTTTTTTTTTACAATCACTTATGCAAAAATTAACAACAAAGAAATTACTAATAAGAATTTCGCCATGCAAAGTAATTTATAAGCATGATCTTTTCAAGAAGAAAACCAAAACCGAATAAAATCAAAAATTTTACTGCCCAGCATCCAAATTTATTTTGCCTTTTATAGAAGAGAAATATTAACATGGATCACCCCCACCTAATAATTATTAGAATGAGACAACCCATTTAACATACCCCTTTTACAACCTTTGTGTCTCTCGTTCATTTCCCGTGATTTCAACAATTAATAATTGTGTTTGTATATGTATGTTTTGAAAGACCGTACATGCAGGGAAGTAAAACCTTGAAACGATGAATTCAGGGGGGTTAACCCTTGTAACTAATTCATCGTTTCAAATCGTGGGGACGACCCACACCCGTGAGATGGTCTCAACAAGCCGGGCACAAAAAAAACACAATCGAAATTTGAATAAAATTATTAGAAACTAGAATAAACTTGTTTTTATTATTATTTTTAATCATCGTTTTAAATCGTTTTACAACTACATTTCGCAGAGATTTAACTGTACCTAGTTATTGACGAATGTCTTTGGCGTGGTACACTCCAAGACTTTTTCCGTTCTCATCATGGATTTCGTACGCAACATTTCCAATTCGTTTATGGATAGTACCTTTCCTAAATTTTGAGCAAAGTTTCGCAGAGATTTTATTTAGCGCATTACTTTGGACAAAATTTCTAACGAACACTTGTTGACCGGGATGTAACTGTCGATTTCGGCTTCTAAGGTTATACGTGTGCGAAGATTGCTCGTACGCTTTTCTCATACGCTCCAAAATGTTCGTTTGTAATTTCGTATGCCGTTCAGCGTTTGTCAAATCCAAACCAATATCACCTAGTTTACTAAGTTTCCGTAGAAGGTCGTAATCTGCACCATGACCTACATAATGCTTACCGAACACAACAAAGTGGGGAGATTCTTTGGTGGTATCATGTATCGCGTTTCGAATGGCGGCACCAATTGAGTGTAAATGCTTGTCCAAGTCATTGTGTATTTCATTGACATAGGCTCTAATTCCCGCGATAACAGAACGGTTTACTCGTTCACAAGCATTGGCCTGTGGATGATACTTCGGAGTAAATATGTGCCGTATACCATATTTTCCCATTAAATCAGCAAAACATTTAGATTTGAATTGTTTTCCGTTATCGCTTAGCAACATTTCTGGAACAGAGAACACAGAAAAAATTCAATTTTCGAGAAATTTGCAAGCATTATTTGCAGTGGCATCGCGCATTGGTTCCAACATAACAAATCGTGATAAATGGTCCATAACTATAAAAATGTAGCAATGACCATTTTTAGAACGAGGGTATGGTCCCAAAAAGTCCACGTATAGCTTCTGCCAAGTTCTTTGTATTTCGTAATAATTACCCATAGCAGGTTGTAGAGCTATGTTGGTTGCTTTGCATTGCTTACAAGTTTCGCAACCCAGAATAAATTCATGTACATCGAGTTTCATATTTGGCCAGTAGTACAGCCGTTGCAAATTCTCGAGAGTTTTCTGAATGCCAAAGTGCGATGCGAAAGGCGGACAATGAGCTGCTTCAATTAAAGTTCGAGTTAAGGTTTTTGGAATATACAATTTCCACAACGGCAGATCAGATGTCAAATGTGCATCTCCTGAGGAGTTTTTAGAACGATAATAAATCCGATTATCAACGATTTTTAAATTAGAGGATGAATTTGGATTATCCGAAATAGTTTGAAGAAGCGCTATATAATCAGGAGTATTGAACTGGGAATCATTAAGATCGATGTGTAAAGGAGAACATGTTGTACCATCAGAGTTTAATGCATCACAGTGCAGCCGAGAAAGGGCATCTGGTACACAATTTTCCTTACCTTTCCTATACTCGATAGTGAAGTTGAATCCCTGTAACTGAAGACTCCAGCGAGCGAGGCGTCCAGATAGATCCCTCTGTCCCATTAACCACTTCAAACTTGCGTGATCGGTGATAATGGTAAAAGGGTATCCTTCTACATATTGCCTAAATTTCTTGACACTCAATACAGCAGCAAGGCATTCCAGCTCAGTAACGCTATAATTGCGCTGTGCCGCATTCAGTTTCTTAGAAAAGTAAGCAACGGGACGCTCTTCGCCGCTTGAGGACTTCTGGAATAAGACGCTACCAACCCCCGTTGTTGAGGCGTCACATTGGATAAAAAACGGTCGTGAGTAATCAGCGTTGCAAAGAACTGGGGATGTGCATAACGCTGATTTTAAGGACTCGAACGACTTTTCGGTTTCAGCGGTCCAAACAAATCTTTTATTTTTCTTTAGGAGATTTGTGAGTGGCTCAACCATTTCCGCGTATCGCGATATAAAGCGTCGGTACCAGCCTGTGACACCTAGAAATCTGCGCACTTGTCGAACTGTTTTTGGACGAGGGTATTCTTTAATCGCAGCTACTTTAGCAGGGTCCACCTTCAACACACCATCACCAATAATATGCCCAAGGTATTTAACTTCTTTAAGAAAGAAGTGACTTTTAGCGACATTAATTGTCAAGTTAGCGCGCTTAAGCAGATCAGCAACAGTGTTTAAAAGCTGGATATGTTCCTCAAAAGTAGCGCTAGTGATCAATAGATCATCCAGGTAGACGAAGATTTGAGAGTGTAGCTCGTGAGGTATCACGCGATGCATCAACCGACACATGGTTTGTGGTGCGTTGCAGAGACCGAATGGCATGGCTGTGAAATGATACAGCGGCCGCCCAGGCACAGCAAAGGCTGTCTTATCCCTCGACCCCTCATCGAGCGGGATTTGCCAGAAGGCGTCTTTCAAATCCAGACTCGAAATGAACTTGGTTTTGTCAAGACGCCCCAGCAACCCGTCGATGAGTGGCAAAGGATAGGCATCCTTCACTGTTACCTCATTGACTTTCCGTGCATCAAGACACAAGCGAACCGTGCCATTCGGTTTCACAACACAACAGCAATCGGTGAACACCACGAGCTAACACTCTCCTCAATCACACCTAAGGACAACATACGGTCTAATTCCTTGTACATTTCTGCTTCTACTGCCGGCGATACAGGATAATGCCTCTGCTTCACAGGTTTAGCGTCTCCAACATCAATCACGTGCGACAGTAAAGAAGTCCTTCCCAACCCCAATAAGGAAGAGGATGGAAATTTCTTGATTACTTGTTCCAACGTACGCTTTTGTGATTCGGTCAGAGTATGTTGTGATGAAGCATCATTCTGGATTACATTTTCACTCGACAGTTCTTCAGCAACATTTTTTGAAGAATCCAGAGAACGGACACACAAGGGATTATTAGGATGTTGATCATACGATGGAATGTTTGGAGAAAAGTAAATTTTTAAGCCAAAAACTTGCCAAAAGTCTACTCCAAGATATAGCTGTTGAGTTAAATTAGGAGCGAGAAAAAATGTGACGAGACCAGTTTTACCTGCCATACATACGGGAACCTTTACGTATCCGATTATTGACTCAACGTGGCCACTAGCGGTTTTCACGGAGGACGGAAACGAATGAAGTTTAATATTGGGATCATTAAGCAGAGTTTCGCATCCTTTGCCAAACAAAGAGATGCTGGCACCGCTGTCTAGTAATCCAGTAAATGTCTTCCCAAAAAATTTTATTTCAGCATACGGTCTGCCATCGACATGGTTAGTTATTATAGATTCGGTAATCTTCTTTTGCATTGTTTTTTTCTGACTCCAATAATTATAGACTCGGGTTACTAATTTGGGCTTACAAGCTTTTGGTATAGGCATAATTGGTTCTGAATTCAATTTCGTAGTGTGAGACGAATGATTTATTGACTTGTTTTCGAATGACGTAGTATCTCGTAAAATTCGGGATCCGTGTTGCATACGGAGTCGACTAAAATTTTCTTCGTACGGGGTGGCGGCGAATGTGTTCTCCGAAACCCCAATTGCGCGGTTCCCGCACGTTGGCGACAATGAGGGCAATCTGGTTTGATATATCCCTTCGTACCACACCCGAAACAAAATCTTTCGTAAATTGGCATAGGACAATCATGATAGAAATGTTGCGGTTGCAAGCAATTCCAACAGCAATTTTTGAGCGGTGGTGTCGGAATTTTACAATCGGACGTAGGTTTATTAAAATGAACAGCAGGTTTTAAATGAAGTGCAGCTACGCATTCTTCCTCGAAAGATCCCGATGAAGTATGAGCTTCGTCGGTTGTTATTTCGCTTACATTTACGTAGCGTTTTGTTTGACACAATAGTTCAGGAACGAAACCAGTCCGATTCCACGTATCTTCGTGTGCAACACACCTGCGAACCAACTCATCTGCGTTTGTAAATTTAACTTCAGTCAACCGATCCTGCAATCCCGGGCGCATGTTATGTCTCAATATTCGAATCATTTCACCTTCGGTCAATGGAGATTCCAGTTGGAGAGATAAAGATAAAATACCGGTGTAGAACTCATAGAATGGTTCTTTTGGTCTTTGTTTCCTAGACTCAATCTGATATCGAATATCAAAATCAGATCAGCGATCTTGAAAACGCTTTTTAAATTCTGATTTAAGTTCAGGCCAAGAAATTTCCTTGTTGCGTTCTATAATCGTCCAGTACCATTCCACTGCGGTGTCGCGAAGAATATAGTGTAGCTCATTGACTAGCCGAGATTCAGAAATATTTTCTGATTTTGCCAAGTGATCAACCCTTACCAGGAATCTTTTGACATGTATGCATGTAGGAGTTCCGTCAAACTTAATGTCCCATTTCGACAGAGACCGATTTATACTATTTGAGTATATCGGTGGCGGAGGATAATTATAAATGGGCATGTTTGGCGGTAAACTGCTGTATTGATTGATATTTTGTTCAGGCATTTTTGGAATATTTTTATTAGCTGTATTATTTCCTAATTGCTGGTCAAAATGAGGAGGATGGTTATATATAAGCATGATTGGCGGGAAACTGCCGTATTGGTTGATATTTTGTTCGGGTATTTTTGGAATATTTTTATCAGCTGTATTATTTTCTAACTGATGTTCAAAATGAGCAGTTGAATTCATCTGTTGAGCTATTTTTGAAGATCCAGGAACCGCAGAGTCTAATAGTTTAGGAGACGGTACATTTCCACCAGCGATATTCTTATCAATAGCCAATTGTGATTCAGATTCTTTGTTTTTGTCAGTTTCTACATCTGAGTCACTTGTGGTATCGTCAGCATCCTCTACAAGAATGATTTGTTCTAATTTGCCTATACTTTCATTTAAAGGGTTCTGCGTAGTACTAACCGCCTTTATAAAATTTATCAATTGATTAGTTATATTAATCGCTTCAAAAATTTCGGTCGCTACTACTTTCGATTTTCTTAACCTTGTTAAACTAGCTAGAACATGTAACAATCGACAGTTAAATTTAGGTAAATCATTTCTGACATCACTGTTAATGGCCGTTTGAATTAATTCAAAAAGATCCCTTACTTTTGCTGACAGTTTAGCAACTTCACGTTTCGGATTCTTTTTAGCAGCCTCATGAGGTTTATTAGGAACAAGACACGAATGTTCCTTCTCTAACTCTATTCGTTCCTTAAGATTGAGAAGTTTTTCATTATCTGAATCTCCATTGATATTTCGTACTTGACATTCAAGTTCGAATTCGTCGAATTCTAGATGTTCAATGTCCATCTTTAATAATGATAATTGGCAAAATAAATTCAAAGTAAATAAACTAATACTTGTAAATAACTAATATTTTTTTTTTTTTTTTTTTTTTTTTTTTTTTTAAGATAAAAATGTTTTGAATATTTGGTGCGTTAGAAATTAAATAAATAAATAAATTCAGAAATTATTTCAGAAACTATAAAAAAAATAAACACAATTATAACAATTCCGATAAACGAAAATAAATGAAATGAGAGAAATTTTTTTTTTCACTAAAGTTATAATCGTGTAGCAAACTGCATACACTAACGCTTGACAAATTTGGTTGCTTTGAGCAAATTAAATTTTATGCCTAAGTTATTTGAAGTTTTGAAATCAACAAAAATATTTCAAATAAAAAAATGAATCGATTATTAAATTGAGTAGAATTTAATTCATATAAATGAAGGGATGAAGTTGTAAATATTCTGATCACAATAAGTTGTAATTGATATTAATAAATGGTTACGTGTTAAGTTGATCCAAGCCCTGGGGAGGGTGTAGAGATGGATATATTAGGATTAGGAAAGGTAATCTGGATACTAACAAATGAGTCAACGTAATCAATTAGGATATTTGGAAGCATTTGCGCCAGAAGGGTTCATGAATAGGGATTGAAAAATAAAGAATGTCTTATAACGCCAAACAAACAATTCTACGAAACAATTTGTTTCGGATTCATTTGCGATAGTAAGGCACTCTTTTTCTTTCCATGCTTTACAAAACAATACAGTCTACGAAATAATTGGAAGCTATTGCGAAAACATGAAAAGAACTACTTTGCATTCTGATAGAATTACTAAACTAACATTAAAATCTACATTTATATAAACGGGAATAACGCGAACAATTCTACCAGCTCAACAAAGAAGAAAAATTGGAATTATTTCCGTAGAAATATAAAAGGGAGGGGAGGGTAAAAAAAATTTGGAATTTTGATTTGGATTTTAAAATTTTAAAAATAAAACAAAATAACAGAAAGATTACGAATATTTTAGCCATTTTAATTATTTGTTAACCGTATAAACGGTTGAGAACTCTATTATTTGTTATGTGTTTGTGCTTTGAGTTTGGGCGCCATCTGTAACGGGACCAACGAAATTATTGGTTCGTTAACAGAAATTTTTATCCATCCAGAGGTTTCGGGGCGGTCATCAAAGGCCGGCTACAGCTCAGGGGATTGGCGTGGGGTTTCCCGAAACATGAATGAATCGTGCTAGACCGCAGGATAAGAAAAAATAAAAAATAAACGAAGGAACGAAATTTGGCTGGGATAGGAAACAAGGCTTGGAACAACTTACCATAACATGTGATTGGAAACTTACTACCTCATCCCAAACATAAAAGCTTTTAGCTTCTCATCTCTGTAAAGAAATTACTAACCATGGCGAAACAAAGTGAATTTGGTGAAACCCATAAATAAATAATAATCATCAAAAGGCAAATTATTTAAAGTTCAAATTCATTATAAACATATTTATTTTTATAACAGAACTAATGAAACAAAAAAAAAATTTAATTTAGGAAATTTTCGAAAAGATACGTTAGATATTAGCAAAAGAATAAATGTTGGTTTCTTAACTAATACTTATTTATTATTACTGACGTCATCGTAATAATAAATATTTCTGTCTTCCCCGCAATAAAATAATAATATGGAAACTCAAAATTAATGAACGATAACAAAATTATTTACTATCACCAAATAAATTAAAGATAAAAGAAGATTTTGATTAAGCCTAATAGAAATTATATAAAGATGATATAAGTAATCAAATAAATGTAAATTAAATTATATGATATTAAAATTAAATAAAAATAAAAAAAAAACGCTTACAATAACTAATGGCCGCGGCCGTTATTTTCGAAGTGTGGCCAAATAACAGTATGCATAAACCGTAGAATTATATTTGCTTTTAATTTTTTTTTTTTTTACAGTTTTTTTTTTCACCTATGTTTTTATACCGTTTTTTTCTGTTGCATTAATAGTCCATTTATAGTTTCGTTTTCACTGTTTCACTGTTTAAAGTTTTTTTTGTATATTTTTATACGTTTTTTTTTTTTAATTTTATTTGCACTAACCATTTATAGTTTTGTTGTCACTTTTTATTTTTCTTATAATTTCCACACACTTATCGTCTATACAGTCAATAAAAAAATACAGTTTCTTTTTGTTTGAGGTGACTGTATTTTTAGGTGGTCACCTTATGTTTTATTGGAATACAATAATATAGATTACTATAATAATTATTATCGGTTTATTTTTCATATTATGTTTATTTTGTTAACGTAAGATATTTTTTTTTTGTTTTTTCACACACCCTTTTATTATGACGTATTTTTATGTTTTATTAATTATGATTTTATATTCGTAACATATTAAAGTTTATAATTTTGGTTTTATTTTTTTTTTTTCGTTATAATTTTAAACGTACATTTTTATTTTTTTTTCTTGCACTATTGATATTTACAATTAATTAATTTAAAATTTAAAGATGTACAATTTGTTACACAAAAGAAAATTGTTTTTACAATATAATTTATAGTAACTATTTGACTGCACTATATTCAATATAATTACTCAGAACTAATAATTAATTTGCACAGAAAAAAAATTTTTTTTTTTACAATCACTTATGCAAAAATTAACAACAAAGAAATTACTAATAAGAATTTCGCCATGCAAAGTAATTTATAAGCATGGTCTTTTCAAGAAGAAAACCAAAACCGAATAAAATCAAAAATTTTACTGCCCAGCATCCAAATTTATTTTGCCTTTTATAGAAGAGAAATGTTAACATGGATCACCCCCACCTAATAATTATTAGAATGAGACAACCCATTTAACATACCCCTTTTACAACCTTTGTGTCTCTCGTTCATTTCCCGTGATTTCAACAATTAATAATTGTGTTTGTATATGTATGTTTTGAAAGACCGTACATGCAGGGAAGTAAAACCTTGAAACGATGAATTCAGGGGGTTAACCCTTGTAACTAATTCATCGTTTCAATATCCAAACGGATGAGAGGGGCAAAATACCGGCTCACACGTACGATAGTGATCACAAGGGCATCGAAATAATATGCAACAATTACAACATCAACAATCACACATTCCATTTAGACACCATTAACGTAGATTCCGTACGATTTAACTTTAATAAAGCCGACTGGCCCGTATGGCAACTAAAACTACAAAAATTATACAACAAACATTTACACGACAACAACATATCACAAATAATACCAATAGATCACAACATCACAGATACCGAAATAGATACAAATATTAAGACAATAACGCAATTAATAATTAACAACATAAAAGAAACAATACCCAAAATAATAAGAAAAAATAATATGGAGTGCTACACTAACAACATCATACAAAACTTATACAAACAAAAATCAAAACGGATTACAACACTAAAAAACGGAAAAAGGACAGGAAGAATATCGCGGCCGCAAATAAACATACTTAAAGCGGAAATAAAAAGAATAAATGAATTAATCACACAGAACGTGCAAATGGAAGTGAATAAAAAATGGACGGAACACATTGGAAAAATAAAACCGGGTCCAAAAATGTTCCATCAAATAAAACGGATCACGGCTAGCGCAAAATCAAAGGATCTGAACATACAACACTTAGAGATAGACGAGTACGAAACGAGAACCATGCAGGAACTAAACATTGACTGGGCAAAATTAGAAAAACAAGGGACACAGTATAGTAGTTACGATCAACATGATAATTTAAAAATAATTGGACACCACATACAAAAAACAACAATACCCAATCCAACACTGGGAAAACCGCAACTCGAACAATCAATAAAACGTACAATAGACCCACTAAAAGCACAATTTGAAATAAATAAAGTAAACCATTTAACAAAAACTATATTCACTACAAATAATACCGCACTAAACCCACAAACAAACAATAGTAACAACAGTAACCGCAACTACTTCACAAACACGAACGAACTGATCACAATAATTAAATGCTTAAATACCAAGAAATCGTTCGGCTTAGATAATCTCCCGTGTGTCGCTTTAAAACAATTACCCAGCGAGATAATACAAGAACTATGCAGCTTGATCAATCACTGTTTGAATAATCGCACCTTCCCGAAAGCGTGGAAAACAGCGAAAATCTACCCGATACCGAAAAAGGGAAAACCAACAACCCAGCCAAGCAGCTATCGTCCAATAAGCCTGTTATCGAACCTAGGCAAAATATACGAAATTGTCATATACGAAAGAATTATCGAGCACACAAAGGAACAAGAACTAATACCGGACAATCAATTCGGTTTCCGGCATGGTCATTCGACTATACACGCCATCACAAGGCTAACATCAGATGTATGCCGAAACCTAAACCGGAGAAAGGCGACCGGCGCAGTACTGATCGATATGGAGAAGGCCTTCGAGTCGGTGTGGTTAGACGGACTGCTATACAAGATGATACAAATGAAATTTAGCCCCGATATAACACAATTACTGTACGAACTGTTGTACAATAGAAAATTCAAAACAACAAACGGCACTCAGATATCAGATCAAACGTTCCAAATTCACAATGGACTACAACAAGGCTCCATAACAGCACCAATATTTCCTATTTAACGTATACACGAAGGACCTTGTAGACCACGAAGGCTTGAACACACAGGAAATACAAACAATAGCCTACGCAGACGACCTGGTGATCTATGGCACACACGAAAAAATTAAAAATATCACACACAACATACAACAGGCAGTAGAATTTACGATGGATTACTTGCATACATGGAGTATAAAAATCAACCCCACCAAATGTGAAACGATACTATTCAGGAAACCCTACCGGTTAGCAAACTGGGACACACAACTAAACTGGAAAAAATTCCAAGTCAAAATAGCTGGTACGACCTGTGTGCAAAAGCCATCAGTTAAATATTTAGGAATAAATCTAGATAAACTGCTCTATCTAGACAAGCATATACAGCAACAGATAATAAAGGCTAAAAAAATATTCTACGCCAATCGAAGATTATTTTGTGCACGATCAATCAGTTCAAAAGTCAAATATATATGCTATAAATCTTTGGTACGCCCAATATTAACATATGGTTGTCCAATATGGTGGAATATTGGCCCATACTCAATGGAAAAAATGAGAATCTTCGAAAGAAAATGCCTCCGATACTGCCATGGGGAACATCGATCAGCGAGCTCAGACTTTAAAAAATACATATCAAACAAAAAGCACTACGAGAAATTTGGGAAAGATAGAATAGATTTCCACATACTAAAGCTGGTCAGAGACCATATCAAAAGATCTACAGACAATAGAGAAAACTCATTAATATTTGCCCCCTACTATACCGAAGATAGCATACAGAGGGAGAGCTGCAAAAAGGACAAAAATCCAGGACCAGAGACATTTATATATTTAGATAAAATTGGATACATTGACAACAGGGAGAACAGATACCCAAAGATCTACCACCTAGAGAGAAAACAGAACACAAAAGGATTTGAAGAGGAAATATTCGATAATCGACAGCTGTACCATCTACACAATCGCTTTGATTATAATAATATCGTTCTAGATCCAGACAAGATTGCGAGAACAAGGCGGAAATACTGGTGGCTTCAAGACCTACCCACAACCTAATAATGATACGAGCCATTGGATTATATACAACAAGACAACATAAACAACAATTACCATACGAAATGATGAGCCGAGAGCGGGAGTGGCGGAGGACTGCGGACACTGAAGCGAGTGGTCCAAAACCACTCCACCATCGCTCTCGGACTCATTTCAGTAGAAACAGTTTTGGCATTTTACACTTTTTTGGCCAAAATTAAATAAAATAAAACATTGAATTTTACACACATTAATTTTAAATAACCCGATTGATTTGTATAAAAAAAAAATTAAAGAACATGGTTTGAGACTCCAGACGGAGCATTAATCATTATATTTGTAAATGTAAAGGGCATTTTTTTAATCAGCTTTGGCCCAAAAACAAAGTTAATATTGAATTGAAATAAATAAAGCGAAAATTCAAAAAAAAAAAAAAAGGTTCGAAGCACAATGTGGCAACACTCCAAAATGCGAAACTTCCAGTAACCACGGCGTTCCTTATGCTTCCTATCGGTAATTTTGTGCTCAAAGTGTCGTATACTGTACCTATAATCATTTTGGACTGGAATTTCAACAAAAAAAAATTTCAATTTTTTGCGAAAAAACGTGATGGTTAGTTAGCCTTACTTTTTTGAACGGATAAAATTTATAGTCACGGATTCCGAATGTTTTGTTTATTTTGGATTCTCAATATAATTATGAGTAGATCAACGTTTAGTTTGCTTCAATATGTCGCCTCGTTCGCTTGCAATCCAGGTTCGAAGCACAATGTGGCAACATTTCAAAATACAAAACTTCCAGTAACCACGGCGTTCCTTATGCTTCCTACCGGTAATTTCGTGCTCAAAGTGTCGTATACTGTACCTATAATCATTTTGGACTGGATTTTCAACAAAAAAAAATTTCAATTTTTTGCGAAAAAACGTGATGGTTAGTTAGCCTTACTTTTTTTGAACGGATAAAATTTATAGTCACGGATTCCGAATGTTTCGTTTATTTTGGATTCTCAATGTAATTATGAGTAGATCAACGTTTAGTTTGCTTCAATATGTCGCCTCGTTCGCTTGCAATCCAGGTTCGAAGCACAATGTGGCAACATTTCAAAATACAAAACTTCCAGTAACCACGGCGTTCCTTATGCTTTCTACCGGTAATTTCGTGCTCAAAGTGTCGTATACTGTACCTATAATCATTTTGGACTGGAATTTCAACAAAAAAAAAAATTTCAATTTTTTGCGAAAAAACGTGATGGTGAGTTAGCCTTACTTTTTTTGAACGGATAAAATTTATAGTCACGGATTCCGAATGTTTCGTTTATTTTGGATTTTCAATGTAATTATGAGTAGATCAACGTTTTGTTTGCTTCAATATGTCGCCTCGTTCGCTTGCAATCCAGGTTCGAAGCACAATGTGGCAAAATTTCAAAATACGAAACTTCCAGTAACCACGGCGTTCCTTATGCTTCCTACTGGTAATTTCGTGCTCAAAGTGTCGTATACTGTACCTATAATCATTTTGGACTGAAATTTCAACAACAAAAAAAATTTTCAATTTTTTGCGAAAAAAACGTGATGGTTAGCCTTACTTTTTTTGAACGGATAGAATGTATAGTCACGGATTCCGAATGTTCCGTTTATTTTGGATTCTCAATGTAATTATGAGTAGATCAACGTTTAGTTTGCTTCAATATGTCGCCTCGTTCGCCTACAATCCAGGTTCGAAGCACAATGTGGCAAAATTTCAAAATACGAAACTTCCAGTAACCACGGCGTTCCTTATACTTCCTACTGGTAATTTCGTGCTCAAAGTGTCGTATACTGTACCTATAATCATTTTGGACTGGAATTTCAACAAAAAAAAAAATTTTAAATTTTTTGCGAAAAAACGTGATGGTGAGTTAGCTTTACTTTTTTTGAACGGATAAAATTTTTAGTCACGGATTCCGAATGTTTCGTTTATTTTGGATTCTCAATGTAATTATGAGTAGATCAACGTTTAGTTTGCTTCAATATGTCGCCTCGTTCGCTTGCAATCCAGGTTTGAAGCACAATGTGGCAACATTTCAAAATACGAAACTTCCAGTAACCACGGCGTTCCTTATGCTTTCTACCGGTAATTTCGTGCTCAAAGTGTCGTATACTGTACCTATAATCATTTTGGAGTGGAATTTTAACAAAAAAAAAAAATTCAATTTTTTCCGAAAAAACGTATGGTGAGTTAGCCTTACTTTTTTTGAACGGATAAAATTTTTAGTCATGGATTCCGAATGTTCCGTTCATTTTGGATTCTCAATGTAATTATGAGTAGATCAACGTTTAGTTTGCTTCAATATGTCGCCTCGTTCGCCTACAATCCAGGTTCGAAGCACAATGTGGCAAAATTTCAAAATACGAAACTTCCAGTAACCACGGCGTTCCTTATGCTTCCTACTGGTAATTTCGTGCTCAAAGTGTCGTATACTGTACCTATAATCATTTTGAACTGGAATTTCAACAAAAAAAAAATTTTCAATTTTTTGCGAAAAAACGTGATGGTTAGTTAGCCTTACTTTTTTTGAACGGATAAAATTTATAGTCACGGATTCCGAATGTTTCGTTTATTTTGGATTCTCAATGAAATTATGAGTAGATCAACGTTTAGTTTGCTTCAATATGTCGCCTCGTTCGCCTACAATCCAGGTTCGAAGCTCAATGTGGCAACACTTCAAAATACGAAACTTCCAGTAACCACGGCGTTCCTTATGCTTCCTACCGGTAATTTCGTGCTCAAAGTGTCGTATACTGTACCTATAATCATTTTGGACTGAAATTTCAACAAAAAAAAAATTTTCAATTTTTTGCGAAAAAACGTGATATTTAGTTAGCCCTACTTTTTTTGAACGGATAAAATGTATAGTCACGGATTCCGAATGTTTCGTTTATTTTGGATTCTCAATGTAATTATGAGTAGATCAACGTTTAGTTTGCTTCAATATGTCGCCTCGTTCGCCTACAATCCAGGTTCGAAGCACAATGTGGCAACACTTCAAAATACGAAACTTCCAGTAACCACGGCGTTCCTTATGCTTCCTACCGGTAATTTCGTGCTCAAAGTGTCGTATACTGTACCTATAATCATTTTGGACTGGAATTTCAACAAAAAAAAAATTTCAATTTTTTGCGAAAAAACGAGATGGTTAGCCTTACTTTTTTTGAACGGATAAAATTTATAGTCACGGATTCCAAATGTTTCGTTTATTTTGGATTCTCAATGTAATTATGAGTAGATCACCGTTTAGTTTGCTTCAATATGTCGCCTCGTTCGCATACAATCCAGGTTCGAAGCACAATGTGGCAAAAGTAACCACGGCGTTCCTTATGCTTCCTTCCGGTAATTTCGTGCTCAAAGTGTCGTATACTGTACCTATAATCATTTTGGACTGGAATTTCAACAAAAAAAAAAAAAAAAAAATTTTTTGCGTAAAAACGTGATGGTTAGGTAGCTTTACTTTTTTTGAACGGATAAAATTTATAGTCACGGATTCCTAATGTTTCGTTTATTTTGGATTCTCAATGAAATTATGAGTAGATCAACGTTTAGTTTGCTTCAATATGTCGCCTCGTTCGCTTACAATCAAGGTTCGAAGCACAATCTGGCAACACTTCAAAACACGAAACTTGCAGTAACCACGGCGTTCCTTATGCTTCCTACCGGTAATTTCGTGCTCAAAGTGTCGTATACTGTACCTATAATCGTTTTGGACTGGAATTTCAACAAAAAAAAATTTTCAATTTTTTGCGAAAAAACGAGATGGTTTGCCTTATTTTTTTTGAACGGATAAAATTTATAGTCACGGATTCCGAATGTTTCGTTTATTTTGGATTCTCAATGTAATTATGAGTAGATCAACGTTTAGTTTGCTTCAATATGTCGCCTCGTTCGCCTACAATCCAGGTTCGAAGCCCAATGTGGCAAAATTAACCACGGCGTTCCTTATGCTTCCTTCCGGTAATTTCGTGCTCAAAGTGTCGTATACTGTACCTATAATCATTTTGGACTGGAATTTCAACAAAAAAACAATTTTCAATTTTTTGCGAAAAAACGTGATGGTTAGTTAGCTTTACTTTTTTTGAACGGATAAAATGTATAGTCACGGATTCCGAATGTTTCGTTTATTTTGGATTTTCAATGTAATTATGAGTAGATCAACGTTTAGTTTGCTTCAATATGTCGCCTCGTTCGCTTGCAATCCAGGTTCGAAGCACAATGTGGCAAAATTTCAAAATACGAAACTTCCACCGACCACGGCGTTCCTTATGCTTCCTACCGGTAATTTCGTGCTCAAAGTGTCGTATACTGTACCTATAATCATTTTGGACTGGAATATCAACAAAAAAACAATTTTCAATTTTTTGCGAAAAAACGTGATGGTTAGTTAGCTTTACTTTTTTTGAACGGATAAAATTTATAGTCACCGATTCCGAATGTTTCGTTTATTTTGGATTCTCAATGTAATTATGAGTAGATCAACGTTTAGTTTGCTTCAATATGTCGCCTCGTTCGCTTGCAATCCAGGTTCGAAGCACAATGTGGCAAAATTTCAAAATACGAAACTTCCAGTAACCACGGCGTTCCTTATGCTTTCTACCGGTAATTTCGTGCTCAAAGTGTCGTATACTGTACCTATAATCATTTTGGACTGAAATTTCAACAACAAAAAAAATTTTCAATTTTTTGCGAAAAAAACGTGATGGTAAGCCTTACTTTTTTTGAACGGATAGAATGTATGGTCACGGATTCCGAATGTTTCGTTTATTTTGGATTCTCAATAAAATTATGAGTAGATCAACGTTTAGTTTGCTTCAATATGTCGCCTCGTTCGCTTGCAATCCAGGTTCGAAGCACAATGTGGCAACATTTCAAAATACGAAACTTCCAGTAACCACGGCGTTCCTTATGCTTTCTACCGGTAATT
Organism: Nephrotoma flavescens; assembly: GCA_932526605.1. Classification (NCBI taxonomy): domain Eukaryota; kingdom Metazoa; phylum Arthropoda; class Insecta; order Diptera; family Tipulidae; genus Nephrotoma; species Nephrotoma flavescens. Next base: position 130,820 of record CAKOBK010000369.1, on the reverse strand, counting down.
TCGTGCTCAAAGTGTCGTATACTGTACCTATAATCATTTTGGACTGGAATTTCAACAAAAAAACAATTTTCAATTTTTTGCGAAAAAACGTGATGGTTAGTTAGCTTTACTTTTTTTGAACGGATAAAATGTATAGTCACGGATTCCGAATGTTTCGTTTATTTTGGATTTTCAATGTAATTATGAGTAGATCAACGTTTAGTTTGCTTCAATATGTCGCCTCGTTCGCTTGCAATCCAGGTTCGAAGCACAATGTGGCAACATTTCAAAATACGAAACTTCCAGTAACCACGGCGTTCCTTATGCTTTCTACCGGTAATTTCGTGCTCAAAGTGTCGTATACTGTACCTATAATCATTTTGGAGTGGAATTTTAACAAAAAAAAAAAATTCAATTTTTTGCGAAAAAACGTGATGGTGAGTTAGCCTTACTTTTTTTGAACGGATAAAATGTATAGTCATGGATTCCGAATGTTCCGTTCATTTTGGATTCCTAATGTAATTATGAGTAGATCAACGTTTAGTTTGCTTCAATATGTCGCCTCGTTCGCCTACAATCCAGGTTCGAAGCACAATGTGGCAAAATTTCAAAATACGAAACTTTCAGTAACCACGGCGTTCCTTATGCTTCCTACTGGTAATTTCGTGCTCAAAGTGTCGTATACTGTACCTATAATAATTTTGGACTGGAATTTCAACAAAAAAAAAATTTTCAATTTTTTGCGAAAAAACGTGATATTTAGTTAGCCCTACTTTTTTTGAACGGATAAAATGTATAGTCACGGATTCCGAATGTTTCGTTTATTTTAGACTCTCAATGTAATTATGAGTAGATCAACGTTTAGTTTGCTTCAATATGTCGCCTCGTTCGCCTACAATCCAGGTTCGAAGCACAATGTGGCAACACTTCAAAATACGAAACTTCCAGTAACCACGGCGTTCCTTATGCTTCCTACCGGTAATTTTGTGCTCAAAGTGTCGTATACTGTACCTATAATCATTTTGGAGTGGAATTTCAACAAAAAAAAATTCAATTTTTTGCGAAAAAACGAGATGGTTTGCCTTACTTTTTTTGAACGGATAAAATGTATAGTCATGGATTCCGAATGTTCCGTTCATTTTGGATTCTCAATGTAATTATGAGTAGATCAACGTTTAGTTTGCTTCAATATGTCGCCTCGTTCGCATACAATCCAGGTTCGAAGCACAATGTGGCAAAATTTCAAAATGCGAAACTTCCACCGACCACGGCGTTCCTTATGCTTCCTACCGGTAATTTCGTGCTCAAAGTGTCGTATACTGTACCTATAATCATTTTGGACTGGAATTTCAACAAAAAAAAATTTTCAATTTTTTGCAAAAAAACGAGATGGTTTGCCTTACTTTTTTTGAACGGATAAAATGTATAGTCATAAATTCCGAATGTTCCGTTCATTTTAGATTCTTCCTACTGGTAATTTCGTGCTCAAAGTGTCGTATACTGTACCTATAATCATTTTGGACTGAAATTTCAACAAAAAAAAATTTTCAATTTTTTGCGAAAAAACGTGATGGTTAGTTAGCCTTACTTTTTTTGAACTGATAAAATTTATAGTCACGGATTCCGAATGTTTCGTTTATTTTGGATTCTCAATGAAATTATGAGTAGATCAACGTTTAGTTTGCTTCAATATGTCGCCTCGTTCGCCTACAATCAAGGTTCGAAGCACAATGTGGCAGCACTTCAAAACACGAAACTTCCAGTAACCACGGCGTTCCTTATGCTTCCTTCAGGTAATTTCGTGCTCAAAGTGTCGTATACTGTACCTATAATCGTTTTGGACTGGAATTTCAACAAAAAAAAAATTTCAATTTTTTGCGAAAAAACGAGATGGTTTGCCTTATTTTTTTTGAACGGATAAAATTTATAGTCACGGATTCCGAATGTTTCGTTTATTTTGGATTCTCAATGTAATTATGAGTAGATCAACGTTTAGTTTGCTTCAATATGTCGCCTCGTTCGCCTACAATCAAGGTTCGAAGCACAATGTGGCAACACTTCAAAACACGAAACTTCCAGTAACCACGGCGTTCCTTATGCTTCCTACCGGTAATTTCGTGCTCAAAGTGTCGTATACTGTACCTATAATCGTTTTGGACTGGAATTTCAACAAAAAAAAATTTTCAATTTTTTGCGAAAAAACGAGATGGTTTGCCTTATTTTTTTTGAACGGATAAAATTTATAGTCACGGATTCCGAATGTTTCGTTTATTTTGGATTCTCAATGTAATTATGAGTAGATCAACGTTTAGTTTGCTTCAATATGTCGCCTCGTTCGCTTACAATCCAGGTTCGAAGCCCAATGTGGTAAAATTTCAAAATGCGAAACTTCCAGTAACCACGGCGTTCCTTATGCTTCCTACCGGTAATTTCGTGCTCAACGTGTCGTATACTGTACCTATAATCATTTTGGACTGGAATTTCAACAAAAAAAAATTTCAATTTTTTGCGAAAAAACGTGATGGTTAGTTAGTCTTACTTTTTTTGAAGGGATAAAATTTATAGTCACGGATTCCGAATGTTTCGTTTATTTTGGGTTCTCAATGTAATTATGAGTAGATCAACGTTTAGTTTGCTTCAATATGTCGCCTCATTCGCCTACAATCCAGGTTCGAAGCACAATGTGGCAAAATTTCAAAATGCGAAACTTCCACCGACCACGGCGTTCCTTATGCTTCCTACCGGTAATTTCGTGCTCAAAGTGTCGTATACTGTACCGTTAATCATTTTGGACTGAAATTTCAACAAAAAAAAAAATTTCAATTTTTTGCGAAAAAACGTGATGGTTAGTTAGCCTTACTTTTTTTGAACGGATAAAATTTATAGTCACGGATTCCGAATGTTTCGTTTATTTTGGATTCTCAATGAAATTATGAGTAGATCAACGTTTAGTTTGCTTCAATATGTCGCCTCGTTCGCCTACAATCAAGGTTCGAAGCACAATGTGGCAAGACTTCAAAACACGAAACTTCCAGTAACCACGGCGTTCCTTATGCTTCCTACTGGTAATTTCGTGCTCAAAGTGTCGTATACTGTACCTATAATCGTTTTGGACTGGAATTTCAACAAAAAAAAATTTTCAATTTTTTGCGAAAAAACGAGATGGTTTGCCTTATTTTTTTTGAACGGATAAAATTTATAGTCACGGATTCCGAATGTTTCGTTTATTTTGGATTCTCAATGTAATTATGAGTAGATCAACGTTTAGTTTACTTCAATATGTCGCCTCGTTCGCTTGCAATCCAGGTTCGAAGCACAATGTGGCAAAATTTCAAAATACGAAACTTCCAGTAACCACGGCGTTCCTCATGCTTCCTTCCGGTAATTTCGTGCTCAAAGTGTCGTATACTGTACCTATAATCATTTTTGGACTGAAATTTCAACAAAAAAACAATTTTCAGTTTTTTGCGAAAAAACGTGATGGTTAGTTAGCCTCACTTTTTTTGAACGGATAAAATTTATAGTCACGGATTCCGAATGTTTCGTTTATTTTGGATTTTCAATGAAATTATGAGTAGATCAACGTTTAGTTTGCTTCAATATGTCGCCTCGTTCGCCTACAATCCAGGTTTGAAGCACAATGTGGCAAAATTTCAAAATACGAAACTTCCAGTGACCACGTCGTTCCTTATGCTTCCTACCGGTAATTTCGTGCTCAAAGTGTCGTATACTGTACCTATAATCATTTTGGACTGGAATTTCAACAAAAAAAAAATTTTCAATTTTTTGCGAAAAAACGTGATGGTTAGTTAGCTTTACTTTTTTTCAACGGATAAAATTTATAGTCACGGATTCCGAATGTTTCGTTTATTTTGGATTCTCAATGTAATTATGAGTAGATCAACGTTTAGTTTGCTTCAATATGTCGCCTCGTTCGCTTGCAATCCAGGTTCGAAGCACAATGTGGCAAAATTTCAAAATACGAAACTTCCAGTAACCACGGCGTTCCTTATGCTCCCTACCGGTAATTTCGTGCTCAAAGTGTCGTATACTGTACCTATAACCATTTTGGACTGAAATTTCAACAAAAAAAAAAATTTCAATTTTTTGCGAAAAAACGTGATGGTGAGTTAGCCTTACTTTTTTTGAACGGAAAAAATGTATAGTCATGGATTCCGAATGTTCCGTTTATTTTGGATTCTCAATGTAATTATGAGAAACTTCTAGTAACCACGGCGTTCCTTATGCTTCCTTCTGGTAATTTCAAGCTCAAAGTGTCGTATACTGTACCTATAATCATTTTGGACTGGAATTTCAACAAAAAAAAAAAATTTCAATTTTTTGCGAAAAAACGTGATGGTTAGTTAGCCTTACTTTTTTTGAACGGATAAAATTTATAGTCACGGATTCCGAATGTTTCGTTTATTTTGGATTCTCAATGTAATTATGAGTAGATCAACGTTTAGTTTGCTTCAATATGTCGCCTCGTTCGCTTGCAATCCAGGTTCGAAGCACAATGTGGCAACATTTCAAAATACGAGGCTTCCAGTAACCACGGCGTTCCTTATGCTTTCTACCGGTAATTTCGTGCTCAAAGTGTCGTATACTGTACCTATAATCATTTTGGAGTGGAATTTTAACAAAAAAAAAAAAATTCAATTTTTTGCGAAAAAACGTGATGGTGAGTTAGCCTTACTTTTTTTGAACGGATAAAATGTATAGTCATGGATTCCGAATGTTCCGTTCATTTTGGATTCCTAATGTAATTATGAGTAGATCAACGTTTAGTTTGCTTCAATATGTCGCCTCGTTCGCCTACAATCCAGGTTCGAAGCACAATGTGGCAAAATTTCAAAATACGAAACTTCCAGTAACCACGGCGTTCCTTATGCTTCCTACTGGTAATTTCGTGCTCAAAGTGTCGTATACTGTACCTATAATAATTTTGGACTGGAATTTCAACAAAAAAAAAATTTTCAATTTTTTGCGAAAAAACGTGATATTTAGTTAGCCCTACTTTTTTTGAACGGATAAAATGTATAGTCACGGATTCCGAATGTTTCGTTTATTTTGGACTCTCAATGTAATTATGAGTAGATCAACGTTTAGTTTGCTTCAATATGTCGCCTCGTTCGCTTGCAATCCAGGTTCGAAGCACAATGTGGCAACATTTCAAAATACGAAACTTCCAGTAACCACGGCGTTCCTTATGCTTTCTACCGGTAATTTCGTGCTCAAAGTGTCGTATACTGTACCTATAATCATTTTGGAGTGGAATTTTAACAAAAAAAAAAAATTCAATTTTTTGCGAAAAAACGTGATGGTGAGTTAGCCTTACTTTTTTTGAACGGATAAAATGTATAGTCACGGATTCCGAATGTTTCGTTAATTTTGGATTCTCAATGAAATTATGAGTAGATCAACGTTTAGTTTGCTTCAATATGTCGCCTCGTTCGCCTACAATCCAGGTTCGAAGCACAATGTGGCAAAATTTCAAAATACGAAACTTCCAGTAACCACGGCGTTCCTTATGCTTCCTACCGGTAATTTCGTGCTCAAAGTGTCGTATACTGTACCTATAATCATTTTGGACTGAAATTTCAACAACAAAAAAAATTTTCAATTTTTTGCAAAAAAAACGTGATGGTAAGCCTTACTTTTTTTGAACGGATAGAATGTATGGTCACGGATTCCGAATGTTTCGTTTATTTTGGATTCTCAATAAAATTATGAGTAGATCAACGTTTAGTTTGCTTCAATATGTCGCCTCGTTCGCTTGCAATCCAGGTTCGAAGCACAATGTGGCAACATTTCAAAATACGAAACTTCCAGTAACCACGGCGTTCCTTATGCTTTCTACCGGTAATTTCGTGCTCAAAGTGTCGTATACTGTACCTATAATCATTTTGGACTGGAATTTCAACAAAAAAAAATTTTAATTTTTTGCGAAAAAACGTGATGGTGAGTTAGCCTTACTTTTTTTGAACGGATAAAATTTATAGTCACGGATTCCGAATGTTTCGTTTATTTTGGATTCTCAATGTAATTATGAGTAGATCAACGTTTAGTTTGCTTCAATATGTCGCCTCGTTCGCTTGCAATCCAGGTTCGAAGCACAATGTGGCAACATTTCAAAATACGAAACTTCCAGTAACCACGGCGTTCCTTATGCTTTCTACCGGTAATTTCGTGCTCAAAGTGTCGTATACTGTACCTATAATCATTTTGGAGTGGAATTTTAACAAAAAAAAAAAAATTCAATTTTTTGCGAAAAAACGTGATGGTGAGTTAGCCTTACTTTTTTTGAACGGATAAAATGTATAGTCATGGATTCCGAATGTTCCGTTCATTTTGGATTCCTAATGTAATTATGAGTAGATCAACGTTTAGTTTGCTTCAATATGTCGCCTCGTTCGCCTACAATCCAGGTTCGAAGCACAATGTGGCAAAATTTCAAAATACGAAACTTCCAGTAACCACGGCGTTCCTTATGCTTCCTACTGGTAATTTCGTGCTCAAAGTGTCGTATACTGTACCTATAATAATTTTGGACTGGAATTTCAACAAAAAAAAAATTTTCAATTTTTTGCGAAAAAACGTGATATTTAGTTAGCCCTACTTTTTTTGAACGGATAAAATGTATAGTCACGGATTCCGAATGTTTCGTTTATTTTGGACTCTCAATGTAATTATGAGTAGATCAACGTTTAGTTTGCTTCAATATGTCGCCTCGTTCGCCTACAATCCAGGTTCGAAGCACAATGTGGCAACACTTCAAAATACGAAACTTCCAGTAACCACGGCGTTCCTTATGCTTCCTACCGGTAATTTTGTGCTCAAAGTGTCGTATACTGTACCTATAATCATTTTGGAGTGGAATTTCAACAAAAAAAAATTCAATTTTTTGCGAAAAAACGAGATGGTTTGCCTTACTTTTTTTGAACGGATAAAATGTATAGTCATGGATTCCGAATGTTCCGTTCATTTTGGATTCTCAATGTAATTATGAAGAGATCAACGTTTAGTTTGCTTCAATATGTCGCCTCGTTCGCATACAATCCAGGTTCGAAGCACAATGTGGCAAAATTTCAAAATGCGAAACTTCCAGTAACCACGGCGGTTCTTATGCTTCCTACCGGTAATTTCGTGCTCAAAGTGTCGTATACTGTACCTATAATCATTTTGGACTGGAATTTCAACAAAAAAAAATTTTCAATTTTTTGCAAAAAAACGAGATGGTTTGCCTTACTTTTTTTGAACGGATAAAATGTATAGTCATAAATTCCGAATGTTCCGTTCATTTTGGATTCTTCCTACTGGTAATTTCGTGCTCAAAGTGTCGTATACTGTACCTATAATCATTTTGGACTGAAATTTCAACAAAAAAAAATTTTCAATTTTTTGCGAAAAAACGTGATGGTTAGTTAGCCTTACTTTTTTTGAACTGATAAAATTTATAGTCACGGATTCCGAATGTTTCGTTTATTTTTGATTCTCAATGAAATTATGAGTAGATCAACGTTTAGTTTGCTTCAATATGTCGCCTCGTTCGCCTACAATCAAGGTTCGAAGCACAATGTGGCAGCACTTCAAAACACGAAACTTCCAGTAACCACGGCGTTCCTTATGCTTCCTACTGGTAATTTCGTACTCAAAGTGTCGTATACTGTACCTATAATCGTTTTGGACTGGAATTTCAACAAAAAAAAATTTTCAATTTTTTGCGAAAAAACGAGATGGTTTGCCTTATTTTTTTTGAACGGATAAAATTTATAGTCACGGATTCCGAATGTTTCGTTTATTTTGGATTCTCAATGTAATTATGAGTAGATCAACGTTTAGTTTGCTTCAATATGTCGCCTCGTTCGCCTACAATCAAGGTTCGAAGCACAATGTGGCAACACTTCAAAACACGAAACTTCCAGTAACCACGGCGTTCCTTATGCTTCCTACCGGTAATTTCGTGCTCAAAGTGTCGTATACTGTACCTATAATCGTTTTGGACTGGAATTTCAACAAAAAAAAATTTTCAATTTTTTGCGAAAAAACGAGATGGTTTGCCTTATTTTTTTTGAACGGATAAAATTTATAGTCACGGATTCCGAATGTTTCGTTTATTTTGGATTCTCAATGAAATTATGAGTAGATCAACGTTTAGTTTGCTTCAATATGTCGTCTCGTTCGCTTACAATCCAGGTTCGAAGCCCAATGTGGTAAAATTTCAAAATGCGAAACTTCCAGTAACCACGGCGTTCCTTATGCTTCCTACCGGTAATTTCGTGCTCAACGTGTCGTATACTGTACCTATAATCATTTTGGACTGGAATTTCAACAAAAAAAAATTTCAATTTTTTGCGAAAAAACGTGATGGTTAGTTAGTCTTACTTTTTTTGAAGGGATAAAATTTATAGTCACGGATTCCGAATGTTTCCTTTATTTTGGGTTCTCAATGTAATTATGAGTAGATCAACGTTTAGTTTGCTTCAATATGTCGCCTCATTCGCCTACAATCCAGGTTCGAAGCACAATGTGGCAAAATTTCAAAATGCGAAACTTCCAGTAACCACGGCGTTCCTTATGCTTCCTACCGGTAATTTCGTGCTCAAAGTGTCGTATACTGTACCGTTAATCATTTTGGACTGAAATTTCAACAAAAAAAAAAATTTCAATTTTTTGCGAAAAAACGTGATGGTTAGTTAGCCTTACTTTTTTTGAACGGATAAAATTTATAGTCACGGATTCCGAATGTTTCGTTTATTTTGGATTCTCAATGAAATTATGAGTAGATCAACGTTTAGTTTGCTTCAATATGTCGCCTCGTTCGCCTACAATCAAGGTTCGAAGCACAATGTGGCAACACTTCAAAACACGAAGCTTCCAGTAACCACGGCGTTCCTTATGCTTCCTACCGGTAATTTCGTGCTCAAAGTGTCGTATACTGTACCTATAATCGTTTTGGACTGGAATTTCAACAAAAAAAAATTTTCAATTTTTTGCGAAAAAACGAGATGGTTTGCCTTATTTTTTTTGAACGGATAAAATTTATAGTCACGGATTCCGAATGTTTCGTTTATTTTGGATTCTCAATGTAATTATGAGTAGATCAACGTTTAGTTTACTTCAATATGTCGCCTCGTTCGCTTGCAATCCAGGTTCGAAGCACAATGTGGCAACATTTCAAAATACGAAACTTCCAGTAACCACGGCGTTCCTTATGCTTCCTTCCGGTAATTTCGTGCTCAAAGTGTCGTATACTGTACCTATAATCATTTTTGGACTGGAATTTCAACAAAAAAACAATTTTCAATTTTTTGCGAAAAAACGTGATGGTTAGTTAGCCTTACTTTTTTTGAACGGATAAAATTTATAGTCACGGATTCCGAATGTTTCGTTTATTTTGGATTCTCAATGAAATTATGAGTAGATCAACGTTTAGTTTGCTTCAATATGTCGCCTCGTTCGCCTACAATCCAGGTTTGAAGCACAATGTGGCAAAATTTCAAAATTCGAAACTTCCAGTGACCACGTCGTTCCTTATGCTTCCTACCGGTAATTTCGTGCTCAAAGTGTCGTATACTGTACCTATAATCATTTTGGACTGGAATTTCAACAAAAAAAAAATTTTCAATTTTTTGCGAAAAAACGTGATGGTTAGTTAGCTTTACTTTTTTTGAACGGATAAAATTTATAGTCACGGATTCCGAATGTTTCGTTTATTTTGGATTCTCAATGTAATTATGAGTAGATCAACGTTTAGTTTGCTTCAATATGTCGCCTCGTTCGCTTGCAATCCAGGTTCGAAGCACAATGTGGCAAAATTTCAAAATACGAAACTTCCAGTAACCACGGCGTTCCTTATGCTCCCTACCGGTAATTTCGTGCTCAAAGTGTCGTATACTGTACCTATAACCATTTTGGACTGAAATTTCAACAAAAAAAAAAATTTCAATTTTTTGCGAAAAAACGTGATGGTGAGTTAGCCTTACTTTTTTTGAACGGAAAAAATGTATAGTCATGGATTCCGAATGTTCCGTTTATTTTGGATTCTCAATGTAATTATGAGTAGATCAACGTTTAGTTTGCTTCAATATGTCGCCTCGTTCGCTTGCAATCCAGGTTCGAAGCACAATGTGGCAAAATTTCAAAATACGAAACTTCCAGTAACCACGGCGTTCCTTATGCTTCCTTCCGGTAATTTCGTGCTCAAAGTGTCGTATACTGTACCTATAATCATTTTGGACTGGAATTTCAACAAAAAAAAAAAATTTCAATTTTTTGCGAAAAAACGTGATGGTTAGTTAGCCTTACTTTTTTTGAACGGATAAAATTTATAGTCACGGATTCCGAATGTTTCGTTTATTTTGGATTCTCAATGAAATTATGAGTAGATCAACGTTTAGTTTGCTTCAATATGTCGCCTCGTTCGCCTACAATCCAGGTTCGAAGCACAATGTGGCAAAATTTCAAAATACGAAACTTCCAGTAACCACGGCGTTCCTTATGCTTCCTACCGGTAATTTCGTGCTCAAAGTGTCGTATACTATACGGATAAAAAAAAATATCAATTTTTTGCGTAAAAACGTGATGGTTAGGTAGCCTTACTTTTTTTGATCGGATAAAATTTATAGTCACCGATTCCGAATGTTTCGTTTATTTTGGATTCTCAATAAAATTATGAGTAGATCAACGTTTAGTTTACTTCAATATGTCGCCTCATTCGCTTGCAATCCAGGTTCGAAGCACAATGTGGCAAAATTTCAAAATACGAAACTTCCAGTAACCATTTCGTTCCTTATGCTTCCTACCGGTAATTTCGGGCTCAAAGTGCCGTATACTGTACCTATAACCATTTTGGACTGAAATTTAAAAAAAAAAAAAAAAAATCAATTTTTGCGAAAAAACGTGATGGTTAGTTAGTCTTACTTTTTTTGAACGGATAAAATTTATAGTCACGGGTTCCGAATGTTTCGTTTATTTTGGATTCTCAATAAAATTATGAGTAGTTCAACGTTTAGTTTGCTTGAATATGTCGCCTCGTTCGCTTGCAATTCAGGTTCAAAGCACAATGTGGCAAAATTTCAAAATACGGAACTTCCAGTAACCACGGCGTTCCTTATGCTTCCTTCTGGTAATTTCGTGCTCAAAGTGTCGTATACTGTACCTATAATCATTTTGGACTGGAATTTCAACAAAAAAAAAATTCAATTTTTTGCGAAAAAACATGATGGTTAGTAAGCCTTACTTTTTTTGAACGGATAAAATTTATAGTCACGGATTCCGAATGTTTCGTTTATTTTGGATTCTCAATGAAATTATGAGTAGATCAACGTTTAGTTTGCTTCAATATGTCGCCTCGTTCGCCTACAATCCAGGTTCGAAGCACAATGTGGCAAAATTTCAAAATACGAAACTTCCAGTAACCACGGCGTTCCTTATGCTTCCTACCGGTAATTTCGTGCTCAAAGTGTCGTATACTGTACCTATAATCATTTTGGACTGGAATTTCAACAAAAAAAAATTTCAATTTTTTGCGAAAAAACGTGATGGTTAGTTAGTCTTACTTTTTTTGAACGGATAAAATTTATAGTCACGGATTCCGAATGTTTCGTTTATTTTGGATTCTCAATAAAATTATGAGTAGATCAACGTTTAGTTTGCTTCAATATGTCGCCTCGTTCGCCTACAATCCAGGTTCGGAGCACAATGTGGCAAAATTTCAAAATACGAAACTGCCAGTAACCACGGCGTTCCTTATGCTTCCTACCGGTAATTTCGTGCTCAACGTGTCGTATACTGTACCTATAATCATTTTGGACTGGAATTTCAACAAAAAAAAATTTCAATTTTTTGCGTAAAAACGTGATGGTTAGGTAGCCTTACTTTTTTTGAACGGATAAAATTTATAGTCACGGATTCCGAATGTTTCGTTTATTTTGGATTCTCAATGTAATTATGAGTAGATCAACGTTTAGTTTGCTTCAATATGTCGCCTCGTTCGCCTACAATCCAGGTTCGAAGCACAATGTGGCAAAATTTCAAAATACGAAACTTCCAGTAACCACGGCGTTCCTTATGCTTCCTACCGGTAATTTCGTGCTCAAAGTGTCGTATACTGTACCTATAATCATTTTGGACTGGAATTTCAACAAAAAAAAAAATATCAAGTTTTTTCGTAAAAACGTGATGGTTAGGTAGCCTTACTTTTTTTGAACGGATAAAATTTATAGTCACGGATTCCGAATGTTTCGTTTATTTTGGATTCTCAATAAAATTATGAGTAGATCAACGTTTAGTTTACTTCAATATGTCGCCTCATTCGCTTGCAATCCAGGTTCGAAGCACAATGTGGCAAAATTTCAAAATACGAAACTTCCAGTAACCACGGCGTTCCTTATGCTTCCTACCGGTAATTTCGTGCTCAAAGTGTCGTATACTGTACCTATAATCATTTTGGACTGGAATTTCAACAAAAAAAAAATATCAATTTTTTGCGTAAAAACGTGATGGTTAGGTAGCCTTACTTTTTTTGAACGGATAAAATTTATAGTCACGGATTCCGAATGTTTCGTTTATTTTGGATTCTCAATAAAATTATGAGTAGATCAACGTTTAGTTTGCTTCAATATGTCGCCTCGTTCGCCTACAATCCAGGTTCGAAGCACAATGTGGCAAAATTTCAAAATACGAAACTTCCAGTAACCACGGCGTTCCTTATGCTTCCTACCGGTAATTTCGTGCTCAAAGTGTCGTATACTGTACCTATAATCATTTTGGACTGGAATTTCAACAAAAAAAAAATTTCAATTTTTTGCGTAAAAACGTGATGGTTAGGTAGCCTTACTTTTTTTGAACGGATAAAATTTATAGTCACGGATTCCGAATGTTTCGTTTATTTTGGATTCTCAATAAAATTATGAGTAGATCAACGTTTGGTTTGCTTCAATATGTCGCCTCGTTCACCTACAATCCAGGTTCGAAGCACAATGTGGCAAAATTTCAAAATACGAAACTTCCAGTAACCACGGCGTTCCTTATGCTTCCTACCGGTAATTTCGTGCTCAAAGTGTCGTATACTGTACCTATAATCATTTTGGACTGGAATTTCAACAAAAAAAAAAATATCAATTTTTTGCGTAAAAACGTGATGGTTAGGTAGCCTTACTTTTTTTGAACGGATAAAATTTATAGTCACGGATTCCGAATGTTTCGTTTATTTTGGATTCTCAATGTAATTATGAGTAGATCAACGTTTAGTTTGCTTCAATATGTCGCCTGGTTCGCATACAATCCAGGTTCGAAGCACAATGTGGCAAAAGTAACCACGGCGTTCCTTATGCTTCCTACCGGTAATTTCGTGCTCAAAGTGTCGTATACTGTACCTATAATCATTTTGGACTGGAATTTCAACAAAAAAACAATTTTCAATTTTTTGCGAAAAAACGTGATGGTTAGTTAGCTTTACTTTTTTTGAACGGATAAAATTATAGTCACGGATTCCGAATGTTTCGTTTATTTTGGATTCTCAATGTAATTATGAGTAGATCAACGTTTAGTTTGCTTCAATATGTCGCCTCGTTCGCATACAATCCAGGTTCGAAGCACAATGTGGCAAAAGTAACCACGGCGTTCCTTATGCTTCCTACCGGTAATTTCGTGCTCAAAGTGTCGTATACTGTACCTATAATCATTTTGGACTGGAATTTCAACAAAAAAACAATTTGCAATTTTTTGCGAAAAAACGTGATGGTTAGTTAGCTTTACTTTTTTTGAACGGATAAAATTTATAGTCACGGATTCCGAATGTTTCGTTTATTTTGGATTCTCAATGTAATTATGAGTAGATCAACGTTTAGTTTGCTTCAATATGTCGCCTCGTTCGCCTACAATCAAGGTTCGAAGCACAATGTGGCAAAATTTCAAAATGCGAAACTTCCAGTAACCACGGCGTTCCTTATGCTTCCTACCGGTAATTTCGTGCTCAAAGTGCCGTATACTGTACCTATAACCATTTTGGACTGAAATTTAAAAAAAAAAAAAATCAATTTTTTGCGAAAACCGTGATGGTGAGTTAGCCTTACTTTTTTTGAACGTATACAATTTATTGACATGGATTCCGAATGTTTCGTTTATTTTGGATTCTCAATGTAATTATAAGTAGATCAACGTTTAGTTTGCTTCAATATGTCGCCTTGTTCGCCTACAATCCAGGTTCGAAGCACATTGAGGCAAAATTTCAAAATACGAAACTTCCAGTAACCACGGCGTTCCTTATGCTTCCTACCGGTAATTTCGTGCTCAAAGTGTCGTATACTGTACCTATAATCATTTTGGACTGGAATTTCAACAAAAAAACAATTTTCAATTTTTTGCGAAAAAACGTGATGGTTAGTTAGCTTTACTTTTTTTGAACGGATAAAATTTATAGTCACGGATTCCGAATGTTTCGTTTATTTTGGATTCTCAATGAAATTATGAGTAGATCAACGTTTAGTTTGCTTCAATATGTCGCCTCGTTCGCTTGCAATCCAGGTTCGAAACACAATGTGGCAACATTTCAAAATACGAAACTTCCAGTAACCACGGCGTTCCTTATGCTTCCTACTGGTAATTTCGTGGTGGTTAGTTAGCCTTACTTTTTTTGAACGGATAAAATTTATAGTCACGGATTCCGAATGTTTCGTTTATTTTGGATTCTCAATGAAATTATGAGTAGATCAACGTTTAGTTTGCTTCAATATGTCGCCTCGTTCGCCTACAATCCAGGTTCGAAGCACAATGTGGCAAAACTTCAAAATGCGAAACTTCCAGTAACCACGGCGTTCCTTATGCTTCCTACCGGTAATTTCGTGCTCAAAGTGTCGTATACTGTACCTATAATCATTTTGGACTGAAATTTCTACAAAAAAAAAATTTTCAATTTTTTGCAAAAAAACGTGATATGTAGTTAGCCTTACTTTTTTTGAACGGATAAAATTTATAGTCACGGATTCCGAATGTTTCGTTTATTTTGGATTCTCAATGTAATTATGAGTAGATCAACGTTTAGTTTGCTTCAATATGTCGCCTCGTTCGCCTACAATCCAGGTTCGAAGCACAATGTGGCAACACTTCAAAATAAGAAACTTCCAGTAACCACGGCGTTCCTTATGCTTCCTACTGGTAATTTCGTGCTCAAAGTGTCGTATACTGTACCTATAATCATTTTGGACTGGAATTTCAACAAAAAAAAATTTTCAATTTTTTGCGAAAAAACGAGATGGTTTGCCTTACTTTTTTTGAACGGATAAAATGTATAGTCATGGATTCCGAATGTTCCGTTCATTTTGGATTCTTCCTACTGGTAACTTCGTGCTCAAAGTGTCGTATACTGTACCTATAATCATTTTGGACTGGAATTTCAACAAAAAAAAAAATTTTCTATTTTTTGCGAAAAAAACGTGGTGGTTAGTTAGCCTTACTTTTTTTGAACGGATAAAATTTATAGTCACGGATTCCGAATGTTTCGTCTATTTTGGATTCTCAATGTAATTATGAGTAGATCAACGTTTAGTTTGCTTCAATATGTCGCCTCGTTCGCCTACAATCCAGGTTCGAAGCACAATGTGGCAACACTTCAAAATACGAAACTTCCAGTAACCACGGCGTTCCTTATGCTTCCTACTGGTAATTTCGTGCTCAAAGTGTCGTATACTGTACCTATTTTGGACTGAAATTTCAACAAAAAAAAATTTTCAATTTTTTGCGAAAAAACGTGATATTTAGTTAGCCTTACTTTTTTTGAACGGATAAAATGTATAGTCATGGATTCCGAATGTTTCGTTTATTTTGGATTCTCAATGTAATTATGAGTAGATCAACGTTTAGTTTGCTTCAATATGTCGCCTCGTTCACCTACAATCCAGGTTCGAAGCACAATGTGGCAAAATTTCAAAATACGAAACTTCTAGTAACCACGGCGTTCCTTATGCTTCCTACCGGTAATTTCGTGCTCAAAGTGTCGTATACTGTACCTATAATCATTTTGGACTGGAATTTCAACAAAAAAAAAAAATATCAATTTTTTGCGAAAAAACGTGATGGTTAGTTAGCCTTACTTTTTTTGAACGGATAAAATGTATAGTCACGGATTCAGAATGTTTCGTTTATTTTGGATTTTCAATAAAATTATGAGTAGATCAACGTTTAGTTTGCTTCAATATGTCGCCTCGTTCGCCTACAATCCAGGTTCGAAGCACAATGTGGCAACATTTCAAAATGCGAAACTTCCAGTAACCACGGCGTTCCTTATGCTTCCTACCGGTAATTTCGTACTCAAAGTGTCGTATACTGTACCTATAATCATTTTGGACTGAAATTTCACAAAAAAAAAATTTTTTAATTTTTTGCAAAAAAACGTGATGGTTAGTTAGCCTTACTTTTTCGAACGGATAAAATTTATAGTCACGGATTCCAAATGTTTCGTTTATTTTGGATTCTCAATGAAATTATGAGTAGATCAACGTTAAGTTTGCTTCAATATGTCGCCTCGTTCGCCTACAATCCAGGTTCGAAGCACAATGTGGCAACACTTCAAAATACGAAACTTCCAGTAACCACGGCGTTCCTTATGCTTCCTACCGGTAATTTCGTGCTCAAAGTGTCGTATACTATACCTATAATCATTTTGGACTGGAATTTCAACAAAAAAAAATTTTCAATTTTTTGCGAAAAAACGAGATGGTTTGCCTTACTTTTTTTGAACGGATAAAATGTATAGTCATGGATTCCGAATGTTTCGTTTATTTTGGATTCTCAATGTAATTATGAGTAGATCAACGTTTAGTTTGCTTCAATATGTCGCCTCGTTCGCCTACAATCCAGGTTCGAAGCACAATGTGGCAAAATTTCAAAATACGAAACTTCCAGTAACCATGGCGTTCCTTATGCTTCCTTCCGGTAATTTCGTGCTCAAAGTGTCGTATACTGTACCTATAATCATTTTGGACTGGAATTTCAACAAAAAAAACAATTTTCAATTTTTTGCGAAAAAACGTGATGGTTAGTTAGCCTTACTATTTTTGAACGGATAAAATTTATAGTCACGGATTCCGAATGTTTCGTTTATTTTGGATTCTCAATGTAATTATGAGTAGATCAACGTTTAGTTTGCTTCAATATGTCGCCTCGTTCACCTACAATCCAGGTTCGAAGCACAATGTGGCAAAATTTCAAAATACGAAACTTCTAGTAACCACGGCGTTCCTTATGCTTCCTACCGGTAATTTCGTGCTCAAAGTGTCGTATACTGTACCTATAATCATTTTGGACTGGAATTTCAACAAAAAAAAAAAATATCAATTTTTTGCGAAAAAACGTGATGGTTAGTTAGCCTTACTTTTTTTGAACGGATAAAATGTATAGTCACGGATTCAGAATGTTTCGTTTATTTTGGATTTTCAATAAAATTATGAGTAGATCAACGTTTGCTTCAATATGTCGCCTCGTTCGCCTACAATCCAGGTTCGAAGCACAATGTGGCAACATTTCAAAATGCGAAACTTCCAGTAACCACGGCGTTCCTTATGCTTCCTACCGGTAATTTCGTACTCAAAGTGTCGTATACTGTACCTATAATCATTTTGGACTGAAATTTCACAAAAAAAAAATTTTTTAATTTTTTGCAAAAAAACGTGATGGTTAGTTAGCCTTACTTTTTCGAACGGATAAAATTTATAGTCACGGATTCCGAATGTTTCGTTTATTTTGGATTCTCAATGAAATTATGAGTAGATCAACGTTAAGTTTGCTTCAATATGTCGCCTCGTTCGCCTACAATCCAGGTTCGAAGCACAATGTGGCAACACTTCAAAATACGAAACTTCCAGTAACCACGGCGTTCCTTATGCTTCCTACCGGTAATTTCGTGCTCAAAGTGTCGTATACTATACCTATAATCATTTTGGACTGGAATTTCAACAAAAAAAAATTTTCAATTTTTTGCGAAAAAACGAGATGGTTTGCCTTACTTTTTTTGAACGGATAAAATGTATAGTCATGGATTCCGAATGTTTCGTTTATTTTGGATTCTCAATGTAATTATGAGTAGATCAACGTTTAGTTTGCTTCAATATGTCGCCTCGTTCGCCTACAATCCAGGTTCGAAGCACAATGTGGCAAAATTTCAAAATACGAAACTTCCAGTAACCATGGCGTTCCTTATGCTTCCTTCCGGTAATTTCGTGCTCAAAGTGTCGTATACTGTACCTATAATCATTTTGGACTGGAATTTCAACAAAAAAACAATTTTCAATTTTTTGCGAAAAAACGTGATGGTTAGTTAGCCTTACTATTTTTGAACGGATAAAATTTATAGTCACGGATTCCGAATGTTTCGTTTATTTTGGATTCTCAATGATATTATGAGTAGATCAACGTTTAGTTTGCTTCAATATGTCGCCTCGTTCGCCTACAATCCAGGTTCGAAGCACAATGTGGCAAAATTTCAAAATGCGAAACTTCCAGTAACCACGGCGTTCCTTATGCTTCCTACCGGTAATTTCGTGCTCAACGTGTCGTATACTGTACCTATAATCATTTTGGACTGGAATTTCAACAAAAAAAAATTTCAATTTTTTGCGAAAAAACGTGATGGTTAGTTAGCCTTACTTTTTTTGAACGGATAAAATTTATAGTCACGGATTCCGAATGTTTCGTTTATTTTGGATTCTCAATGAAATTATGAGTAGATCAACGTTTAGTTTGCTTCAATAGGTCGCCTCGTTCGCCTACAATCAAGGTTCGAAGCACAATGTGGCAAAATTTCAAAATGCGAAACTTCCAGTAACCACGGCGTTCCTTATGCTTCCTACCGGTAATTTCGTGCTCAAAGTGTCGTATACTGTACCTATAATCATTTTGGACTGGAATTTCAACAAAAAAAAAATTTTCAATTTTTTGCGAAAAAACGTGATGGTTAGTTAGCCTTACTTTTTTTGAACGGATAAAATTTATAGTCACGGATTCCGAATGTTTCGTTTATTTTGGATTCTCAATAAAATTATGAGTAGATCAATCCAGGTTCGAAGCACAATGTGGCAAAATTTCAAAATACGAAACTTCCAGTAACCACGGCGTTCCTTATGCTTCCTTCCGGTAATTTCGTGCTCAAAGTGTCGTTTACTGTACCTATAATCATTTTGGACTGGAATTTCAACAAAAAAACAATTTTCAGTTTTTTGCGAAAAAACGTGATGGTTAGTTAGCCTTACTTTTTTTGAACGGATAAAATTTATATTCACGGATTCTGAATGTTTCGTTTATTTTGGATTCTCAATAAAATTATGAGTAGATCAACGTTTAGTTTGCTTCAATAGGTCGCCTTGTTCGCCTACAATCAAGGTTCGAAGCACAATGTGGCAAAATTTCAAAATGCGAAACTTCCAGTAACCACGGCGTTCCTTATGCTTCCTACCGGTAATTTCGTGCTCGAAGTGTCGTATACTGTACCTATAATCATTTTGGACTGAAATTTCAACAAAAAAAAAAAATTCAATTTTTTGCGAAAAAACGTGATGGTTAGTTAGCCTTACTTTTTTTGAACGGATAAAATTTATAGTCACGGATTCCGAATGTTTCGTCTATTTTGGATTCTCAATGTAATTATGAGTAGATCAACGTTTAGTTTGCTTCAATATGTCGCCTCGTTCGCTTGCAATCCAGGTTCGAAGCACAATGTGGCAACATTTCAAAATACGAAACTTCCAGTAACCACGGCGTTCTTTATGCTTCCTACCGGTAATTTCGTGCTCAAAGTGTCGTATACTGTACCTATAATCATTTTGGACTGGAATTTCAACAAAAAAAAAAAAATTCAATTTTTTGCGAAAAAACGTGATGGTGAGTTAGCCTTACTTTTTTTGTACGGATAAAATTTATAGTCATGGATTCCGAATGTTCCGTTTATTTTGGATTCTCAATGTAATTATGAGTAGATCAACGTTTAGTTTGCTTCAATATGTCGCCTCGTTCGCCTACAATCCAGGTTCGAAGCACAATGTGGCAAAATTTCAAAATACGAAACTTCCAGTAACCACGGTGTTCCTTATGCTTCCTACGGGTAATTTCGTGCTCAAAGTGTCGTATACTGTACCTATAATCATTTTGGACTGGAATTTCAACAAAAAAAAAATTTTTAAATTTTTTGCGAAAAAACGTGATGGTTAGTTAGCCTTACTTTTTTTGAAGGGATAAAATTTATAGTTACGGATTCCGAATGTTTCGTTTATTTTGGATTCTCAATGAAATTATGAGTAGATCAACGTTTAGTTTGCTTCAATATGTCGCCTCGTTCGCCTACAATCCAGGTTCGAAGCACAATGTGGCAAAATTTCAAAATACGAAACTTCCAGTAACCACGGCGTTCCTTATGCTTCCTACCGGTAATTTCGTGCTCGAAGTGTCGTATACTGTACCTATAATCATTTTGGACTGGAATTTCAACAAAAAAAAAAATTCAATTTTTTGCGAAAAAACGTGATGGTGAGTTAGCCTTACTTTTTTTGAACGGATAAAATGTCTAGTCATGGATTCCGAATGTTCCGTTTATTTTGGATTCTCAATGTAATTATGAGTAGATCAACGTTTAGTTTGCTTCAATATGTCGCCTCGTTCGCCTACAATCCAGGTTCGAAGCACAATGTGGCAAAATTTCAAAATGCGAAACTTCCAGTAACCACGGCGTTCCTTATGCTTCCTACCGGTAATTTCGTGCTCAAAGTGTCGTATACTGTACCTATAATCATTTTGGACTGGAATTTCAACAAAAAAAAATTTTCAATTTTTTGCGAAAAAACGAGATGGTTAGTTAGCCTTACTTTTTTTGAACGGATAAAATGTATAGTCACGGATTCCGAATGTTCCGTTTATTTTGGACTCTCAATGTAATTATGAGTAGATCAACGTTTAGTTTGCTTCAATATGTCGCCTCGTTCGCCTACAATCCAGGTTCGAAGCACAATGTGGCAAAATTTCAAAATGCGAAACTTCCAGTAACCACGGCGTTCCTTATGCTTCCTACCGGTAATTTCGTGCTCAACGTGTCGTATACTGTACCTATAATCATTTTGGACTGGAATTTCAACAAAAAAAAATTTCAATTTTTTGCGAAAAAACGTGATGGTTAGTTAGCCTTACTTTTTTTGAACGGATAAAATTTATAGTCACGGATTCCGAATGTTTCGTTTATTTTGGATTCTCAATGAAATTATGAGTAGATCAACGTTTAGTTTGCTTCAATAGGTCGCCTCGTTCGCCTACAATCAAGGTTCGAAGCACAATGTGGCAAAATTTCAAAATGCGAAACTTCCAGTAACCACGGCGTTCCTTATGCTTCCTACCGGTAATTTCGTGCTCAAAGTGTCGTATACTGTACCTATAATCATTTTGGACTGGAATTTCAACAAAAAAAAAATTTTCAATTTTTTGCGAAAAAACGTGATGGATAGTTAGCCTTACTTTTTTTGAACGGATAAAATTTATAGTCACGGATTCCGAATGTTTCGTTTATTTTGGATTCTCAATAAAATTATGAGTAGATCAACGTTTAGTTTACTTCAATATGTCGCCTCGTTCGCTTGCAATCCAGGTTCGAAGCACAATGTGGCAAAATTTCAAAATACGAAACTTCCAGTAACCACGGCGTTCCTTATGCTTCCTTCCGATAATTTCGTGCTCAAAGTGTCGTTTACTGTACCTATAATCATTTTGGACTGGAATTTCAACAAAAAAACAATTTTCAGTTTTTTGCGAAAAAACGTGATGGTTAGTTAGCCTTACTTTTTTTGAACGGATAAAATTTATATTCACGGATTCCGAATGTTTCGTTTATTTTGGATTCTCAATGTAATTATGAGTAGATCAACGTTTAGTTTGCTTCAATAGGTCGCCTCGTTCGCCTACAATCAAGGTTCGAAGCACAATGTGGCAAAATTTCAAAATGCGAAACTTCCAGTAACCACGGCGTTCTTTATGCTTCCTACCGGTAATTTCGTGCTCAAAGTGTCGTATACTGTACCTATAATCATTTTGGACTGAAATTTCAACAAAAAAATAAAATTCAATTTTTTGCGAAAAAACGTGATGGTTAGTTAGCCTTACTTTTTTTGAACGGATAAAATTTATAGTCACGGATTCCGAATGTTTCGTCTATTTTGGATTCTCAATGTAATTATGAGTAGATCAACGTTTAGTTTGCTTCAATATGTCGCCTCGTTCGCTTGCAATCCAGGTTCGAAGCACAATGTGGCAACATTTCAAAATACGAAACTTCCAGTAACCACGGCGTTCTTTATGCTTCCTACCGGTAATTTCGTGCTCAAAGTGTCGTATACTGTACCTATAATCATTTTGGACTGGAATTTCAACAAAAAAAAAAAATTCAATTTTTTGCGAAAAAACGTGATGGTGAGTTAGCCTTACTTTTTTTGAACGGATAAAATTTATAGTCATGGATTCCGAATGTTCCGTTTATTTTGGATTCTCAATGTAATTATGAGTAGAACAACGTTTAGTTTGCTTCAATATGTCGCCTCGTTCACCTACAATCCAGGTTCGAAGCACAATGTGGCAAAATTTCAAAATACGAAACTTCCAGTAACCACGGTGTTCCTTATGCTTCCTACCGGTAATTTCGTGCTCAAAGTGTCGTATACTGTACCTATAATCATTTTGGACTGGAATTTCAACAAAAAAAAAAATTCAATTTTTTGCGAAAAAACGTGATGGTTAGTTAGCCTTACTTTTTTTGAACGGATAAAATTTATAGTCACTGATTCCGAATGTTTCGTTTATTTTGGATTCTCAATGAAATTATGAGTAGATCAACGTTTAGTTTGCTTCAATATGTCGCCTCGTTCGCCTACAATCCAGGTTCGAAGCACAATGTGGCAAAATTTCAAAATACGAAACTTCCAGTAACCACGGCGTTCCTTATGCTTCCTACCGGTAATTTCGTGCTCGAAGTATCGTATACTGTACCTATAATCATTTTGGACTGGAATTTCAACAAAAAAAAAATTTCAATTTTTTGCGAAAAAACGTGATGGTGAGTTAGCCTTACTTTTTTTGAACGGATAAAATGTCTAGTCATGGATTCCGAATGTTCCGTTTATTTTGGATTCTCAATGTAATTATGAGTAGATCAACGTTTAGTTTGCTTCAATATGTCGCCTCGTTCGCCTACAATCCAGGTTCGAAGCACAATGTGGCAAAATTTCAAAATGCGAAACTTCCAGTAACCACGGCGTTCCTTATGCTTCCTTCCGGTAATTTCGTGCTCAAAGTGTCGTATACTGTACCTATAATCATTTTGGACTGGAATTTCAACAAAAAAACAATTTTCAATTTTTTGCGAAAAAACGTGATGGTTAGTTAGCCTTACTATTTTTGAACGGATAAAATTTATAGTCACGGATTCCGAATGTTTCGTTTATTTTGAATTCTCAATGTTATTATGAGTAGATAAACGTTTAGTTTG
Organism: Nephrotoma flavescens; assembly: GCA_932526605.1. Taxonomy (NCBI): domain Eukaryota; kingdom Metazoa; phylum Arthropoda; class Insecta; order Diptera; family Tipulidae; genus Nephrotoma; species Nephrotoma flavescens. The sequence continues at coordinate 107,329 of CAKOBK010000369.1, read as the reverse complement.
CTTCAATATGTCGCCTCGTTCGCTTGCAATCCAGGTTCGAAGCACAATGTGGCAAAATTTCAAAATACGAAACTTCCAGTAACCACGGCGTTCCTTATGCTTCCTTCCGGTAATTTCGTGCTCAAAGTGTCGTATACTGTACCTATAATCATTTTGGACTGGAATTTCAACAAAAAAAAATTTTCAATTTTTTGCGAAAAAACGAGATGGTTTGCCTTACTTTTTTTGAACGGATAAAATTTATAGTCACGGATTCCGAATGTTTCGTTTATTTTGGATTCTCAATGTAATTATGAGTAGATCAACGTTTAGTTTGCTTCAATATGTCGCCTCGCTCGCTTGCAATCCAGGTTCGAAGCACAATGTGGCAAAATTTCAAAATACGAAACTTCCAGTAACCACGGCGTTCCTTATGCTTCCTTCCGGTAATTTCGTGCTCAAAGTGTCGTATACTGTACCTATAATCATTTTGGACTGGAATTTCAACAAAAAAAAAATTTCAATTTTTTGCGAAAAAACGTGATGGTGAGTTAGCCTTACTTTTTTTGAACGGATAAAATGTCTAGTCATGGATTCCGAATGTTCCGTTTATTTTGGATTCTCAATGTAATTATGAGTAGATCAACGTTTAGTTTGCTTCAATATGTCGCCTCGTTCGCCTACAATCTAGGTTCGAAACACAATGTGGCAAAACTTCAAAATACGAAACTTCCAGTAACCACGGCGTTCCTTATGCTTCCTACCGGTAATTTCGTGCTCAAAGTGTCGTATACTGTACCTATAATCATTTTGGACTGGAATTTCAACAAAAAAAAAAATATCAATTTTTTGCGTAAAAACGTGATGGTTAGGTAGCCTTACTTTTTTTGAACGGATAAAATTTATAGTCACGGATTCCGAATGTTTCGTTTATTTTGGATTCTCAATGAAATTATGAGTAGATCAACGTTTAGTTTGCTTCAATATGTCGCCTCGTTCCCCTACAATCCAGGTTCGAAGCACAATGTGGCAAAATTTCAAAATACGAAACTTCCAGTAACCACGGCGTTCCTTATGCTTCCTACCGGTAATTTCGTGCTCAACGTGTCGTATACTGTACCTATAATTATTTTGGACTGGAATTTCAACAAAAAAAAATTTCAATTTTTTGCGAAAAAACGTGATGGTTAGTTAGTCTTACTTTTTTTGAACGGATAAAATTTATAGTCACGGATTCCGAATGTTTCGTTTATTTTGGATTCTCAATGTAATTATGAGTAGATCAACGTTTAGTTTGCTTCAATATGTAACCTCGTTCGCCTACAATCAAGGTTCGAAGCACAATGTGGCAAAATTTCAAAATACGAAACTTCCAGTAACCACGGCGTTCCTTATGCTTCCTACCGGTAATTTCGTGCTCAAAGTGTCGTATACTGTACCTATAATCATTTTGGACTGGAATTTCACAAAAAAAAAATTTTCAATTTTTTGCGAAAAAACGTGATGGTTAGTTAGCCTTACTTTTTTTGAACGGATAAAATTCATAGTCACGGATTCCGAATGTTTCGTTTATTTTGGATTCTCAATGTAATTATGAGTAGATCAACGTTTAGTTTGCTTCAATATGTCGCCTCGTTCGCCTACAATCAAGGTTCGAAGCACAATGTGGCAAAATTTCAAAATGCGAAACTTCTAGTAACCACGGCGTTCCTTATGCTTCCTACCGGTAATTTCGTGCTCAAAGTGTACTGTACCTATACCCATTTTGGACTGAAATTTCAAAAAAAGAAAATTTCAATTTTTTGCGAAAAAACGTGATGGTGAGTTAGCCTTACTTTTTTTGAACGGATAAAATTTATAGTCATGGATTCCGAATGTTTCGTTTATTTTGGATTCTCAATGTAATTATGAGTAGATCAATTTTTAGTTTACTTCAATATGTCGCCTCGTTCGCCTACAATCAAGGTTCGAAGCACAATGTGGCAAAATTTCAAAATACGAAACTTCCAGTAACCACGGCGTTCCTTATGCTTCCTACCGGTAATTTCGTGCTCAAAGTGTCGTATACTGTACCTATAATCATTTTGGACTGGAATTTCACAAAAAAAAAATTTTCAATTTTTTGCGAAAAAACGTGATGGTTAGTTAGCCTTACTTTTTTTGAACGGATAAAATTTATAGTCACGGATTCCGAATGTTTCGTTTATTTTGGATTTTCAATGTAATTATGAGTAGATCAACGTTTAGTTTGCTTCAATATGTCGCCTCATTCGCCTACAATCAAGGTTCGAAGCACAATGTGGCAAAATTTCAAAATGCGAAACTTCCAGTAACCACGGCGTTCCTTATGCTTCCTACCGGTAATTTCGTGCTCAAAGTGTACTGTACCTATACCCATTTTGGACTGAAATTTCAAAAAAAAAAAAAATTCAATTTTTTGCGAAAAAACGTGATGGTGAGTTAGCCTTACTTTTTTTGAACGGATAAAATGTCTAGTCACGGATTCCGAATGTTTCGTTTATTTTGGATTCTCAATGTAATTATGAGTAGATCAACGTTTAGTTTGCTTCAATATGTCGCCTCGTTCACCTACAATATTGGTTCGAAGCACATTGTGGCAAAATTTCAAAATACGAAACTTCCAGTAACCACGGCGTTCCTTATGCTTCCTACCGGTAATTTCGTGCTCAAAGTGTACTGTACCTATACCCATTTTGGACTGAAATTTCAAAAAAAAAAATTTTCAATTTTTTGCGAAAAAACGTGATGGTGAGTTAGCCTTACTTTTTTTGAACGGATAAAATTTATAGTCACGGATTCCGAATGTTTCGTTTATTTTGGATTTTCAATGTAATTATGAGTAGATCAATGTTTAGTTTGCTTCAATATGTCGCCTCGTTCGCCTACAATCCAGGTTCGAAGCACAATGTGGCAAAATTTCAAAATACGAAACTTCCAGTAACCACGGCGTTCCTTATGCTTCCTACCGGTAATTTCGTGCTCAAAGTGTCGTATACTGTACCTATAATCATTTTGAACTGAAATTACAACAAAAAAAAAATTTCAATTTTTTGCGAAAAAACGTGATGGTTAGTTAGCCTTACTTTTTTTGAACGGATAAAATTTATAGTCACGGATTCCGAATGTTTCGTTTATTTTGGATTCTCAATGTAATTATGAGTAGATCAACGTTTAGTTTACTTCAATATGTCGCCTCGTTCGCCTACAATCAAGGTTCGAAGCACAATGTGGCAAAATTTCAAAATGCGAAACTTCCAGTAACCACGGCGTTCCTTATGCTTCCTACCGGTAATTTCGTGCTCAAAGTGTCGTATACTGTACCTATAATCATTTTGGGCTGGAATTTCTACAAAAAAAAAAATATCAATTTTTTGCGAAAAAACGTGATGGTTAGGTAGCCTTACTTTTTTTGAACGGATAAAATTTATAATCACGGATTCCGAATTTTTTGCTTATTTTGGATTCTCAATAAAATTATGAGTAGATCAACGTTTAGTTTGCTTCAATATGTCGCCTCGTTCGCTTGCAATCCAGGTTCGAAGCACAATGTGGCAAAATTTCAAAATACGAAACTTCCAGTAACCACGGCGTTCCTTATGCTTCCTTCCGGTAATTTTGTGCTCAAAGTGTCGTATACTGTACCTATAATCATTTTGGACTGAAATTTCAACAAAAAAAAAATTTCAATTTTTTGCGAAAAAACGTGATGGTTAGTTAGCCTTACTTTTTTTGAACGGATAAAATTTATAGTCACGGATTCCGAATGATTCGTTTATTTTGGATTCTCAATGTAATTATGAGTAGATCAACGTTTAGTTTGCTTCAATATGTCGCCTCGTTCGCCTACAATCCAGGTTCGAAGCACAATGTGGCAACATTTCAAAATACGAAACTTCCAGTGACCACGGCGTTCCTTATGCTTCCTACCGGTAATTTCGTGCTCAAAGTGTCGTATACTGTACCTATAATCATTTTGGACTGGAATTTCAACAAAAAAACAATTTTCAATTTTTTGCGAAAAAACGTGATGGTTAGTTAGCCTTACTTTTTTTGAACGGATAAAATTTATAGTCACGGATTCATAATGTTTCGTTTATTTTGGATTCTCAATGAAATTATGAGTAGATCAACGTTTAGTTTGCTTCAATATGTCGCCTCGTTCGCCTACAATCCAGGTTCGAAGCACAATGTGGCAAAATTTCAAAATACGAAACTTTCAGTAACCACGGCGTTCTTTATGCTTCCTACCAGTAATTTCGTGCTCAACGTGTCGTATACTGTACCTATAATCATTTTGGACTGAAATTTCTACAAAAAAAATAAATTTTTTGCGAAAAAACGTGATGGTTAGCCTTACATTTTTTAAACGGATAAAATTTATAGTCACGGATTCCGAATGTTTCGTTTATTTTGGATTCTCAATGTAATTATGAGTAAATTACCGTTTAGTTTGCTTCAGTATTTCGCCTCGTTCGCCTACAATCCAGGTTCGAAGCACAATGTGGCAAAATTTCAAAATATGAAACTTTCAGTAACCACGGCGTTCTTTATGCTTCCTACCGGTAATTTCGTGCTCAACGTGTCGTATACTGTACCTATAATCATTTTGGACTGAAATTTCTACAAAAAAAAAATCAATTTTTTGCGAAAATACGTGATGAGCCTTACTTTTTTTGAACGGATAAAATTTGTAGTCACGGATTCCGAATGTTTCATTTGTTTTGGATTCTCAATGTAATTATGAGTAGATCAACGTTTAGTTTGCTTCAATATGTCGCCTCGTTCGCTTGCAATCCAGGTTCGAAGCACAATGTGGCAAAATTTCAAAATACGAAACTTCCAGTAACCACGGCGTTCTTTATGCTTCCTTCCGGTAATTTCGTGCTCAACGTATCGTATACTGTACATATAATCATTTTGGACTGAAATTTCTACAAAACAAAAAAAACCAATTTTTTGCGAAAAAACGTGATGGTTGTTAGCCTTACTTTTTTTGAACGGATAAAATTTCTAGTCATGGATTCCGAATGTTTCGTTTATTTTGGATTCTCAATGTAATTATGAGTAGATCAACTTTTAGTTTGCTTCAATATGTCGCCTCGTTCGCTTGCAATCCAGGTTCGAAGCACAATGTCGCAAAATTTCAAAATACGAAACTTCCAGTAACCATGGCGTTCCTTATGCTTCCTACCGGTAATTTCGTGCTCAACGTGTCGTATACTGTACCTATAATCATTTTGGACTGAAATTTCGACAGAAAAAGGTATTCAATTTTTTGCGAAAAAACGTGATGGTTAGCCTTACTTTTTTTTGAACGGATAAAATTTTAAGTTTTTGGCAACTTATAGTTTCTTGTTTAACATGTTCGTACCATAACCTAGAATCTTTTTTGACCGAAAATTCAATAATTTTTTTTTGCTTTTTTTGCGAAATCCCTTTCTGATTTCTAACGGATAAAATTTATACATTAGTGAATTTTATTTTCAAACTGAGATTTTTAAATTTAAGTTTTGGAAGGGCAATTCCAGAGATCATGAAACCACGTTTTCTCATATTTGTACAACATGTTAACATTTCCTTAATTTATGAATGAACGTCCGAGTTATAAATAATTTTCAAAAAAAAAAAAATTGTAGTTAATTATTGTTATCTAAATATCCTTTCTTTTATATTTCACAGAGCTTGACGGCCAACATTCAGACGAAACTGGTTCATGCGAGAGTGAAAATTCCAATAATGGTTCAACGAAATGTGCTAGCGGTGACCAAGCTCGGCTACGTTTGAAACGAAAATTACAAAGAAATCGCACCTCATTTACAAACGAACAAATCGATAGTTTAGAAAAAAAATCGAACACATTTTCCGGATGGATGGATGTATTTGCATTAGTAGTATTTTTCTTTTTATTAGAATCGCCCAACTAGAACGACACAAAATAGCAGATATAATGAAACGCAGTATAACGGCAGCAACAACAGTGGAGGGTTAAAACCGAATAATTTTATGCCACAAAATGCAGCGGGATTGTATCAAAAACAGCAGCAGCACCATCACTATTCAAATTTCAAAAATGGGAATTTTAACCACCCAAATGTTGAAAATAACATGGCATTGCGTACAGTACCACGTTCAAATTTTTCTGGCTATTTCCATCAAACCGATCAAAGTGCAGATAACTGCTGCCAATGCAAAATTGAAACCAACGATATCAATTCGAAAATTCAGTGCCGCTATATTAGTCAATCGCCACCAACGACAGCAACGACCGGCCACGAAGGAGGTATTCGACAGCAGCAAAATTTAAACGAAACAAATCATATCTTAATGCGACGAAGATCGTTATTTTTTTATCATTTTATTAGTTAAACTAATGAAAACAGTTGACATAATTGATCGACTGTTAAAAAATATATTTTAAAATAAAATTCGCTAAAAAATTAATGTTTAATTTAATAACTTATATTCAAGAATAAAGAAACAAAAATCTCTCGCATTTTTATTCCAACGAGCAGCGCTTGCAAAAATTATGAAAAATCATGTAAACATAAACCGCCAAACCAACGTCCAATCGAAATCTACATATTTTATAATATAAACTATTATGATACTACATGCATGATGGTGCGTGGTGTGGTGGACAAGTATCTTGCTTTTCAACTTACGTTCGTAGGTTCGAATCTCTCATGGTGCAAAAATTTATTTTAATAAAATTCAATAAATAATTAAAATGTTTAAATAAAACAAGAAAAATATTAATAAAAACAATGAAAATAATTAAATGTAAAGCGTCTCATTATTTATATTGCGCCATTCGACGAAAAAACCGTTGTTAAAATCAAATTTGGCCACCATTTTATATTTCCATTCGAATCGCGATTTTCCGGGATCCCGGATCCCAACCACTCATCGCCGGTCATTTTTCTTTGGTTTTTTAAAAACCCCGAGATTTAAACCCGAGATTGTACCAGGCGCACATAAAAATAAACCGGATTGAATTTTCTTACAAAATTAAATTTTGTGAAAAAAATTTTTTTTCGAGTAACAGGCCAGCAGAAATATGAAATGGTATGCGCTATTGGAATTTCCGCTTTTGGCCGCCGCTATATGATGGCGCCACATTACATTATTATATATTTCTAATAATCGCCGCAATAGTAGAAATGTCGCACTAGTCTTAAATAATAATGACATGTGGCGCCATTAAATATCGGCGGCCAAAGCCGGAAATTCCAATAGCGCATACCATTTCATATTTCTGCTTGTCTGTTACTAGAAAAAAAAATTTTTTCACAAAATTTCATTTTTTAAAGAAAATTTTATTTTTATGTGCGCCTGGTACAATTTCGGGTTTAAATCTCGGGGTTTTTAAAAAACCAAAGAAAAATGACCGGCGATGAGTCGTTGGGATCCGGGATCCCGGAAAATCACGATTCGAATGGAAATATAAAATGGCGGCCAAATTTGATTTTGACAACGGTTTTTTCGTCGAATGGCGCAATATAAATAATAAGACGCTTTACTTTTAATTATTTTCATTGCTTTTATTAATATTTTTCTTGTTTTATTTAAACATTTTAATTATTTATTGAATTTTATTAAAATAAATTTTTGCACCATGAGTGATTCGAACCTGCAAACGCAAGTTGAAACGCAAGATACTTGTCCACCATACTACGCACTATCATGCAGTTGATATCATAATAGTTTATATTATGAAATATGTAGATTTCGGTTGGACGTTGGTTTGGCGGTTCATGTTTACATGATTTTTCATAATTTTTGCAAGCGCTGCTCGTTGGAATAAAAATGCGAGAGATTTTTGTTTCTTTATTCTTGAATATAAGTTATTTAAATTAAGCATTTATTTTTTAGCGAATTTTATTTTAAAATATATTTTTTAACAGTCGACCAATTATGTCAACTGTTTTGATAAGTATTAACTAATAAAATGATAGTAAAATAATGATCTTCGTCGCATTAAACTATGATTTGTTTTATTTTTATTTTTGTTGCTGTTGTATACCTTCTTCGTGGTCGGTCGTTGTAGTCGTTGCTTGTACACTCGTTTGAGATGGATTTGTACCGGAAACATCATTCGAAATCTGATTTACCATCAAAATAATAGCAGGCGATATTTGCGATTGGCGAATATCGCAGCACTGAATTTTCGAATTATTCTCGTTGGTTTCAATTGTGCATTGGCCGCAGTTATCTGCATTTTGATCGGTTCAATGGAAATAGCCAGTAAGACTTGAACGTGGTACTGTATGCGATGCCGTTATACCGTGTTCCATTATATCCGCCATTTTGTGTAGTTGTAATTGGGCAAATCTAATAAAAATAAAAAAGACATAAAAATATATATAAGTATTAAGGATATGTAATTATGTACATATATGTATTTAAAGATAAAGTAGCTCATGAAATCCCGGTAAAACTTTTGCTGACTGCTTTCTGTCTTTTGTTAATCCAAAATAAACGAAACATTCGGAATCAATGACTTCAAATTTTAACCGTTCAAAAAAAGTAATGTTTTTTCGGAAAAAATTGAAAACTTTTTTTTGTTGAAATGCGGGTTCAAAATGATTATAGGTACAGTATACGACACGTTGAGCACGAAACTACCGGTAGGATGCATATTGAAAGCGGTGGTCACTAGAAGTTTCGTATTTTGAAATTCGGCGACATTGTGTTTCAAACGTGGATTACAAGCGAACGAGGCGACATATTGAAGCAAATTCATTGTCTTTTTGTCCCGTGATTTCAAACAATGAATTTCTCATAATGAACTGATGCAGATTACATATAGGGTCTATTGTTTTAACTTCTGAACGTTTGAGCAAGGAGGAGGTTTTTCAAATCAACCTCTTATAGTTTTAAATAAAATATCAGAATTTACGGAATTTAACGGATTTAAAAAAATAATGTATCAAATTTATATTCAAATTTTAGTAATAAAAAACAATATTTCATGGTTTGTACTTACGGGATTACAAACTTACCGTGTTTAAAAATTTGAGGTGTACATCTTTCTCTATATCGTTATTATAAGTAATAAAGCTATTTCATTCTATAATTTTTAATGTCCTTTATTAATTGTTTTTGTTGTTTTAAAAATACAATTTTCAATTAAACGTGTCGACGATATTTGAGAGTGTTACTCGTAGTTATTTAATATTGAGTATTTGTTGTTGATTGATGAAACAGCAATGTCGTAGATGACCCGGTTCCCCTTTCGCTTTATATGAAATGAGTAGAGTCAATGCCAGTGGACGTTACATAGAGGTAAAACGATTCGAGGTGATTCGATTTTCTTTCATTTAGTTTTGAATTGTGAATTGATATCCTTCGTCTGATGCGTTATTCTATTTGTTACAAATGTTTCGGTTTGAATTTTCCTTAGCTGTAAACATGGCGAAAATTGTCCATCGAGTACACCATAATATAATTGGTTGTGGTACTATTACACTTGTCGGTGATAGCGTATTTTCTCATATATATATATATATATATATATATAAATTTTGGGTTTTTTGTTGTTGTACCTTAAGCCAAGAAGATTGGTTCCAAAACCAGCAATTTATTTTATATCGTTTGATGTTGGTATATATCCGGCCCATTTAGAGTTTTGCCGAAATTTATCACTTGTGTTCTGATGCTGGCTAATATTCATATTATGCGGTTGTTCCGTAAATCTTGAATTTGCTTCATGTTGTAAGTTATATTCGTTCTTAAGCTCTTCGAAAAAACCCCAACTTTTTGCCAAACTGTTGCATATTGGTAAAGCTTTGTTGATATTTATTAGGTGACTTTCGATTATTGAACCAGAAATTTAGCCGGTACAGGTTTTTAACGACATTCTGCATCGATGAACTATTTAATGGTGTTTGGTGTTGTAGTGTTCATATTCACAGAAATACTCGTTCATTGCTCTATGTAAAATCACAATGACATGGCCCTAATCAAAACAAAATGATTGTCTTGTACTGCACCCGCGCTCGGTTGATGATGATAAAATGGATGTAACTCTAATTTATAAGTTTGGTAGGACATTAAAAATACATCATAAAAGTATGCTACTTAAAACTATGCTTTTAGCAATTTGATTGCTCTTTTTCACACTCTAAAAGAGATTTTTTTTTTTTTTTTTAGATTACTCGGAAAGTAGTAATCAGGTTATGTCCTTTTTAAAAGAAGGAAATCATAAAACAAGTAGGTGATGGAAAAAGCCTACAAGCTTGAAAAAAGTCGAATAAAAACTTTTCGAATATATTTGCCATAGTTATTCAATAACAGGTATTTCAAAAAATAGATTACATATTATTTTGTAAGTAAAGTTAAGATAGTTGTAAACAGTATTTTTGATACAACTAAATTTTAAAATTCATATTTTTTGTAAAATTATAAAATTCATTTTGAAATTATAAACAAAAGTAAAAACTTTTTAAAAGAAAGAAATCAAAATAAGATTAGTAAAGAGTAAAAATTATTCGATTCGGATCATAGCTAGATTGCATTTTAATTTTGATCTGCTACGAGTAATATCAATTTGTATTTGCAAATGTCTACACTGTTAAAAGTATTACTATTATTAACACTCAGATTGTAATTAAATTTTAAAATTAATTTAAAGAATTATTAATTAAAATTTAATTATTATAAAATAATTAATATTAAGATATTGATTAATTTTTAAATATTTGTTTTGGTTAAATTTATTTAAAAGTAAATTTTTAAAGAATATTTTAAGATATTCTCAAGTTAATTATTTTAAAATAAAAATATTCATAAAACATAAACGAACAATAATACATAAAAGTATGCTACTTAAAATTATGCTTTTAATAATTTTAGTGCTCTTTTTCACACTCTTAAATAGATAGATTACTCAGCAAGCAATAATCACAATAAAATTACAAAAAAATTGTATCAACTATTATAGAATAACAGTGTACAGTTAATTGTTCACTTTAGAGAAGTCGATTAGAAAAATAAAAATATTTAAACGTATTTTTTTTTAAAATAAACCATAATTTTGCCTAAAAATTTTTTGGACATATTTGCCATAATTATTCAATAACATTTAAAAGGTATTTCAAAAAATAGATAATATATTATTTTGTAAGTAAGTTTATGATTAGTTGTTAATAATATTTTTGATACAACTAAATTTTAAAATTCATATTTTTTGTAAAATTTTAAAAATCTATTTGGACAAATTTTTTAATTAAAATTTTGAAAAATTTTATTTTTTGTGAAATAAAAAAACAAGTGTCCAATACACGGCAAATCGTGTAAATAGTAGGAAAAAATAAATAAAAATAGATTTTTGTTAATGTGAAATAATGATAAAGAATTACGCAAAATAATCAAATTAATTTTTATTGAAGTGAAACGGTCAACTTTCTCCACTTTTTCAAGATTTTAAGTTTATTTTATGTCTAAAAAATTAAATAAATTTCGGGGAGACCGCCATCATTAAAATTTCGAATTTTTTTATTTATTTTTTTTTTTTTAAAGAAAATATTAATTGTCCAATAGATTTAATGTCTTTTTAAGGTCAATTAATACCCCCCTTTTCATTCACGCACACACCACCCATTTACACAATTACAGTATACCACCTGCACATTGGAAGCTCCATGTCAACCTGTATACTGACATGAACGGTGGGTCGGCGCTGAATTCTGCACTCCATCAGAGGGTCAAAGTTGTGTTAATTAACATCACTGGATCGAAATCGATGATGAAAAATCGCTTTGCGTCTTGCCTCTGGTGGATTTCGAATCCAGCACCTCCCGATCCAAGTGCCGAAGCTTACTCACTGCGCCACTTGTCCGGTATTTATCAGAGCAACATACAAATTTTGTTCGATAAATGGAAATTACATTATGTGACCGTGTCACGAGAAATATAAATATTTTTTTTGGTGAATTTTTGGACGTGCCATAAAAATCAATTTGGGAAACGAAAATTTGCTGTTTCCAAGGACATTATTTACGGGCGCTGCTAATATCTACGGGTACCGTATTTCAACGGCACGGCAATAAACCGGTGACCATCAATAATTTGGGATTTCGGAGGGGAGACACACTGCAACAAACAGCTGGCAAAGACGCTGCAACCTTACAGGATGATCTATCCGAGGTTACCGATTTTTTTTTGATATTTTTTAATCAAATTTTATAATTTCAATTTTTCAAATTTTACTTTATTAATTTTTATTATATTTATGATTTATTTTTAATTTTCTTCTTTTCTCTCCTTTCTGATCTGGTTTTCGTGTAAATTATCTAATCAAAAAGAAATACTGCAAATTATTCACTGCATTCGGTTTATTATTTTTTCATCCTCGGCGTTGCTGTCGAGGTTGCTGATTAGGCGTAAGGTTAGGACGGAATCAGCAAAAGTGCGAAAGAGCAGGGAGAGCCTTGTGCCCCAAAACAGATTGCAATGATAATAATTCAATAAAAAAAAACTTATTTTGTTTTGATGTTATTGACATATTAAATTAATTTAAAAATATTTTAAATATTAAAAGGAATGCCTCCAATTTTAATGTTGGCTTTACAAAGGCAAATTCTCCAATTAACTTTTTATATTTGGAGAAACTGCCTTTGTTTAGCAAAAGAGTGTGTGTAAACACATCTTTGTGAAGATAGGTCAAATTTCTATCCCCGAAAACTTAGATAGTTGCATAGGGCAATATTATACAACTTTAGAAATACTATCAAGAAAACATTTGGTGTAAATCGCACTGTATCTATTTTATATCACGATATATTATTAAATATTTTGCTACCAAACTGATAACATTTTCTCATGATTTTATTTACTCTCAGCCCTAAAATTATTCACATTTTTACTCTCATCCCCGAAAATACCTGCTATCACGATAGTTTTAAACTACCATGACAGTCGAAATAAAAGCATCTTAAGATTAAAATATCAAATGTTTGAAAGTTTATTTACAATTATTATTTAAAACTCGAGATATAGTCCATTGAACTCAGAAACTATTCAGTGGCCGGACTAGTGGTTTATATCGGGTGATAGAAGAACATTTAACTTATTTAAAATAATTTTTTCAGAATTTTAGTATATTTAGTATTCAATTTATTGTACTAAACATACAAAAATTCTCAAAAAACTATTTCAAATACGTTAAATGTTCCTCTATCACCCAATGTAACTCACTAGTCCGACCACTAGTTTGATCATGAAATACATAACGTAAAATTTATTAATAACATAATCGGGGATGGACAAACAATTAATAAATATTATTTATTCGTCTTGGCCCCGAAAAATTTTCTGTTTTCATATTATCCTGAAAATTCAATAATTTTACTCATAGTCTCAGACAAAACTATCACGACACAATCATTTTTTGGGGCTGAGACTCTCAGCCTCGAAAAATGTATGTGTCTTGATAGTTTTAACTGTCACGCCAATAAACATTTTCGGGGCTGAGAGAGAAAACGTGGCATTTTTCGGGGCTGAGAGTCAAAAATGTCATGATATATGGAGATTTATTGGACTGAGAGTATAAAATGTCATGATAGCAATAATTGGTGTTACCATCGCATTTGTCGGGGATGGAATTTGGGCTATCTTCACATACATTGTAAACACCCACGAAAAACACAACCAAAAAACCCCAACGAAAAAACTATTATTATTATTTTTTTTTTTGGTGCTAGAATTGGAGTCTAATTTGGAATTTAGAGTTGATATAGTCGTTTAAGTGACTTTAGTCGAAATTAAACATAAATTAATAAAATATGTGAATTGTAATAAAATGCATTTAGAGATTATTTGATTGTAAATAAATTCGCATTTTTTTGGATTTATTTTGAGTTGGAGACAAATTTCATTTCCCGTGTGAGAGTTGAGGAAAACAATTTTTTGCTTAAATAAACATTTTTCTAAGTGAAGAAAATTCATTAACAGGCTGATGTCAAAGTAACCAACCGAAACATAAAAAGTATGATACAACAGTATATCCGGATGAATGGTACGGATAAAAATTGAATACGTGATCTGTAGTATCGGTGTATTACCACCGTTACGGGAGCAGCATTTTAGCAAACACCACGATTAATGGCGGGAAGACGCACAACACATTTACGAATACGGGTGGCCAAAAACGTCGTTCAGCAGCCATTTTAGTTTGATTTGTTTTTTTCTCTTTTCCTTCTTATTCCTCTTATCTTTTGTGAAATACAATTTAAATAAAAACCACACTGCGTATTATTTCTGCCATTCGGTTTTATTTCTTCTATTCCTCTTCCATACTTGATTTTATCTTTCCATAAGATGAATTGCTAAATTATTTTTAGATCGGTATGTTGGGAGATGGGGAGGGGTGGTCTTATTTCGTGTCGATTCCATAGTTACACGCTGGGCATGCTACTTCCTTTCAACCTCTTGGCATTACATTCACAAGGTCGAAGTAGTGAGTCTAGTATATGTGTTATCCAGTCGGGCGACCATAAAGTCTACATGGTCTTCCCGCGGCACTCTGGCAGTCTCAAAGTGTTGGAGTGTGAATTATGGAAGATTCTCTAGAGGTCCTCCGGGTGAAGAGGGGCTTTGTTTATATTCAACGCTATCTTATGAATTTTCCTTTGTTTTATTTAAAAATTTATTAAGAAAAAAAAAGATAGGATCTGATATTCATCTATGGTATCCTAGGGATTTGCAAAAATATTTTTTTGATAAACATCGTATTACTAAAAATTTCAAAAAACAATTAAGTAAAAATTTACAGTAGCAAAACATACATCAAAAATTTTAAATTTGTAAGAAATTTAAGATTTCACAGAACTTTGATAAAAACAGCTGAAAAGAGAGCTTGTACAATAAGTAGCCCAATCATATTGGTAAATTTAAAAAAAAAATATTAAAACAAAATGTCACTAGATCAAAAAGGAGAACTATGCATAGAGTTAATAAAATGTAAAATAATATTATGGGTTACTTTTGAAATTAACAAAACGCTTTTCTTTTGAAAAATAAACTTAACATTACAATTAGATTGATGAACAATTACATCTAAAACATAAACATGAAAATTAAACTGCCGAATCTTATCGGTAAAACTTAAGACAAATTAAGACAAATTAAAAACTTTCGATTTACCTTTGCTAATAAAAATGAAGAGTAAATTATTAACTCCGATTTTCATTAGTTTCCTGCGGAATTTTCAAAAGGTTTTTCATCGCTAATGATCTGATTTATTTGAGAGAAGTTTAAACATGAGGAAATTAAAATTTGTAGTCCACCGATGGCAATAAAAATAAAGGTTATAACAAATAACTTAAACATTCAACGGTATCTGTAGAATTTTCAAAAAGCTTTTCATCGCCAACAATCCAGGGGAGGAGACAGTTGATAACATTTTGTATTATGACCAAATAAAGTTAAAGTTCTTAGACCAACTGAGGTGCTCCTAGAGATCTTAACACAACCTGAGGTAAATGAGGTGTTAGCGAGAAACCATGCCAAGTGGAAATAATTATTAGAAGCCCCCATCCAGGGGTGCAAACAGTTTAGAGGATTTTGTAATATGATCAAATATAATCAACAATTCTTAGACCAACTGAGGTATTCCTAGAGATCGTAAAAACACTTAAGATATTTGAAGTGTAAGTTGAAGACGAAGTTAATTAGAAAAAAATATTAGCAGCCCTCCATCCAGGGGTGCAAACAATTAAAAGGATTGTGTATTATAACCAAAAAAAATAAAAAAATAGGTTAACTGAAAAACCTCTAGAGATCTTAACACAACCTCAGGTATATAAGGTGTTAGCTGAGGACCATGTCAATTAAAAAAAATTATCAGGAGCCCCCCAACCAGGGGTGGAAACAGTTTAGAGGATTTTGTAGTATGACCAAATATAATAAAAATTCTTAGAACAACTAAGGTATTCCTAGAGATCGTGAAAGCACTTCAGATATTTGGATTGTTACTTGGAAACGATGTTAATTAGAAAAAATTATTAGGAGCCCCCCCCCCACACAGGGGTGAAAACAATTTATAGAATTTTGTATTATGACCAAATATAATAAAAATTGTTAGGTTAATTAAAATTTCCCTAGAGATCTTAAAACAACCTCAGGTGTATGAGGTGAATTAGAAAAAATTGTAAGAAGCCCCCCATCTAGGGGTGAGAACAGTTTAGAGGATTTTGTATTATGACCAAATATAATAAAAATTCTTATGCCAAGTGAGATATCCCAAGAGATTTTAACACAACCTCAGGTATATGGGGTATAATTGTAAACCATGTCAGTTAGAAAATATATTCAGTTACTCCCTATCCAGGGGAGGGGACATATAATATGATTTTGTATTGTGACGAAATATAATAAAAATTCGAAGGCATTAATAAGCAAATATTTATAGACAGATTTTGGCCAGTTTATGTTATGCAAAAAATTCAAGAAAATCTCCTGGGGATTTAGAGTAACACCTTATCAAATCCCCCAAGAATTGAATTGTAGGTTAATTGAATCATTTTGCATTCATAATTTTGCTTCCTACACTACTTAAGATTTCGAAGGAATCAAAAAGCTATTTATTTTGCAAGTAAGTCTAAATACACTAATTTGCCGCTTAAAAATAGTTGCGTGTTATGTACTAACTATACATAAGGTACATAAACGCTTGACATTAAATTAAAAAAACAAGGATAAATAGAATTACATAACAAAGCAAAAAAAGAAAATCAGTTTACACAGCAGGGGTGGGATATTGTATCATAACTTCAAAATCTATATCGCTTTCATGGCGAGAAAAATTTAACGTTTTTCCATTTAAATTACGTTGTTCCTATTGCAATCTCTAAAAATTCGAATAATCGAAAGCAAAATTGAAAAGCAAAATGGCACGCAATTTTATGTTCAACATCCCATCCCAGATTTTGTATGATATTGTAAGTGCGTACAATTTTGGTTGATAAATTCACTAAACCAACAATAGATATCACGAAACACAAAAAACAGAAAATCAATCATCAAGGTACACAGTGATTTGGCAACAGAGACTGAAAATAAAGATTATTCGACAGACGCGACCAAAACAACATGGCTGCCACAGGCTGCCAACATCGACTCGCTTTTATTGAAAAACAGAACGGATAATTACGAGTTCAAAGAAGTGATAGAGGTAAAACTAGTTGATAAAAGTGAAATGGTGGAGGCAGTTTCCATGGTATTCCAACAAAGAAAAGCAGAAAAAGCAAACCAAACTCAGTATCAACAAAAAAAAAGGTTATAACAAATAACTAAGATATTCAACGCTATCTGTGAAATTTTTAATAGCATTTTCATCGCTTACAATCAAGTTTAGTTGAGAGAAGTTTAAACATAATTCGCACATGAAATAAACGCTTGTAATTAGATCAGATTGCGATGCTTTCGAGGAACTTAAAATTTGTAGTCCATCGATTTAAAAAAAAATAAAGATTACAACATATAACTTAGATAGTCAACGGTACCTGTGGAATATTCAACAAGCTTTTTATCGCTAACGATCTGGTTTAATCTAGACAAGTTTAAACATATTTTACAAAAAAAAAAACAAAAGCTTGTAATTAAGCTCAAACATGCGTTGATTCAAATGTTTGTTTTTAGTTTCAATTTAAAATTCGTCAGAAGATTTACTTAAAAATTCTTGCTCAGTTTTTTTTATCTTATCCCGCATAGATTTTGAGATATTAAGAATTTAAACTTCTACTTGTTGAAAAGGAATTAAGTTTCAAGTACGTGCTGATTGAAGTTAATTGGCAAAAAACCAATGATGGCAATAAACCAAAGCGAGATTTGTGGCAAACAAGTTTTTCGATTTAACACCTTTTGGAATTGTTCACCAACAATCATTTTACTTTTCATATTTCTTAATACCAATTAAAAAAAAGCAGCAACAATGCCACTATAATTTATTAATAAAATATCAAAAGAGGAGTATACCATTGTTTCTACATACATAAAATAATAAATCAAGTAAGATTTGACGTCGAACTCTTCACCATCTTCCAGTTCGTAAGATTATTTGCCTAAAGTTAAGAAAACTAGGGTGGACAATTTTATTGCGTCAATGCGAAAGTACAGTGAGAATGAGCTCCTTCCTGACTTTCGGATAATAGGACCGAATGAATATTCATTAATAAACAAATATAAAAATGCAATAAACAGATATAAAGAGGATGAACAAGAAGAAATTGGTCCAATCCGAATACAGTGAAATGAAAAAAACGGCAAAAAAGGCTTTTTCTAATACAGCAAATTTCCCCCTAATTATATTAAGACGGTCAGATTTTTCCGGCAGTAGTTCAAGGCTTAGGGTGGGTGTTACTGAGGAATTAGATGGATCTGTGGAATATCACTTATACTTTAAGTGGTATTTTCAAAAGGCTTTTCGTCGCTAACGATCTAGTTTAGTTAAGAGACGATTAAAAATAATTTACGCATCAAACAAAAGCTTTTAAATAACCTCGGATATGCGTTGCTTAAAAATAATGATTATAACAAATAATTTAAACATTCAACGGTATGTGTGGAATTTTGCAAAGTTTTTTATCGATAACGATCTAGTTTAGTTGATAGAAGTTAAGACATAATTTACACATGAAACAAAAGTTTGTAATTAAGCTCAGAAATGCGTTGCTTTGGAGGAACAAAATATTTGTAGTCAACTGATGACAACAAAAATAAAGAGGTAGCTGTAGAATTTTCAAAAAGATTTTCATGGCTAACGATCTGATATATATAAGAGAAATTTAGCCATAGTTATGGACAGGCATAAATCGCCATTATATCGCAGAGCCGTTATGACGCAAACTATTAGACGCGTTACACAACATTTCACAAAAATCGCCAAACGATGATTTATTATCACCAAATGAGTTTAGTAGCAAAAAATATAACAAAATAAAGTCAAAAAACAAAATTGAAATCTTCAAATCCAATATCATTTGGTTTTCATCATACAGTATCTCGACACGGGGGTGTCGATTACTGGTTAATTGTACCATTCAGGGAGAAAGATGATTGAATCCGAAATAGCCTTCAATAAAAAGCACTTCGCTCCTCAAATGCTAGTAGAGCAAGCATTTGCAATTTTAAAAATAACTTTGGGAGGAAAACAAAATTTGGAAAAAACAACAATAAATTTAGTGGTAAATAACACCATTGCTCCATGCGTTCTTCCGAAGGACTAATTACAACTTCTTATGTTGCAATTGTAAACAGCGTTGAAAAAAACACAATTAGGCAGTTACTAGAGAAAATGTTTTGATAGTAATTCGGTTCAATTAAAATGTGTTAACGTGATAGTTAACAAGCGGCAAAAGGATTACATCGTATGTGGATCATGCAAAAAATTCGTTAAATTTAAAAATCATAGTTTCATCTCATCTATGACTTTTTAATTAGCACGTAATATTAAAAGGTGTTGCAGAATATTGGCATCGGTTTAGGTCAAGTCTATCTGCTCAGCAAGTTTCAAAAAGATCTACAGAATTCTACCGAGCCTAATGGTGCGTCAAGTGTGTACCACACGGGTTTCATTGATAATAAATAAGATAAATAAGAATAAAATTTCCGATAAAATTTTCCATCATTTACGTTATATTTTTGTTACAGTCAATAATATTTATATGCATTGATTTTTCAAGTTCAAAGTATTTGAAAAAAAAATCTATTTTTGAAACAAGCAAGAAACAATACAAGAAAAATTCACCAATCAATATTTAAAATTCAAAGATAAACTTCTAAGAATCGCATCACTCAATACCTCATCCCTGGAAATGAATGGTGCAGGTCAAGAACCAACCATCTATGAAAACGCAGATTCCAGAGAAAAATTCCATCCCGCTGTTAGTTTATGTAATTGAATTAGAAAGTAGTTATATTTATTTAAGTATTAAATGTTTCTGTAATCTTAAGCCTTAGTTGTAGAGTTTTTCAGATATCTCAAACTTTTTATTAATTGACGAGTTCATCTGTCAATTCCGGTCATTTCAATATATACGTATATTCTAAACCATTGGAACAAATGACTTTGTCAATTACGAAAAAGAAACACCAATCTAACAACAAATACTCCTATCAGTATTCGGGACCGTTGTCATGATAATTTACATATTGAAAAAATATACAGATTCACTTCCATTTTATAAGGAAGTGTAGAGAAATAAAAGTGAATAAATACGATTTAAATGAAGCTGAGTAAATTATTGTGAAGCACACACAACGCAGTTGTTTCAAAATAGAAATGTATAATTTTATAGATAAAAAAAAGCAAGCTACTTGCACTGAATAAAATTCTGGATCGAAAGGGAATTCTACGAGTCAGAGACAGAATGAAAAATCATTGTTAAGCTATGAAGAGAACCATCTAACTATACTTCCGACTCATCATCAGTTGAACAGAACTTTATTCTGCTATGCACAATTATTGCAAAAAATATTGGATTATAAGAGACAGAACCACAACTTAATTTCAAAATGAGTTACATGTTACAGGCTGAAAATTAACCCAGCGGTTCATCGACTGATGGGTTGTCTACCATCGGCAAGAGTTCAGCCAGCAAGATCATTTAAGCAAACACATAAGTAGATTATGCTGGACCCGTAAAAATTAAAACAACCTAAGGAAGAGAATGCAACTGTTATAAGGCATGGAACGAGGAACGAGGCATTCGAGGAACTTAAACTTTGTAGTCCACCGATGGCAACAAAAATAAAGATTATAACAAATAACTTAAATATTCAACGGTATCTATAGAATTTTCAAAAGACTTTTCATCGCTGACGATCTGGTTTAGTTAAAAGAAGCTTAAAAGTAATTTTTACATGGAATAAAAGTTTGTAATTAAGCTCGTGTTGAATAACTTAGATATTACTCTTTATCTGTAGAATTTTCAAATGACGACTAGAGGAAGTCGGACACGTGTCCAAAACCCTCTCGAAAACTAAACATAGGTAAAGCTTGTTGAAACCGACGAAATGGCATAGTGGATAAAGCTTTGGCATTTGGATCGGGCGGTACCGGATTTGAATCCGGATAGGGGCAGGATACAAAGTGAAATGTCATCCATAGATTACGATCTGTGGTGAAATGTAACACATCTATGACCCCCCCACTGCCAATATGCAAAACTCATGGGCCTACTCGAAGTGGCTGAATAGGCGTAAAGTAAGGACGGAATCAGCAAAAGTGCGAAAGAGCAGAGAGAGTCTTGTGCCCCAAAACAGATTGCAATGATAATAATACAATAAAAAAAACTTATTTTGTTTTGATGTTATTGACATATTAAATTAATTTAAAAATATTTTAAATATAAAAAGCAATGCCTCCAATTTTAATGTTTGCTTTACAAAGGCAAATTCTCCAATTAACTTTTTATATTTGGAGAAACTACGTTTGTTTAGCCAAAGAGCGTGTGTAAACACCCACGAAAAACACAACCAAAAAACCCCGAAGAAAAACAATATAATTCTAGATTTTTTTTTTGGTGGGAGAATGGGAGTCTAATTTGGAATTTAGAGTTGATATAGTCGTTTGAGTGACTTTAGTCGAAATTTGAAATAAATTATTAATATATGTGAATTGTAATAAAATACATATAGAGATTATTTGATTGTAAATAAATTCGCATTTTTTTGGATTTATTTTGAGTTGGAGACAAATTTCGTGTTTGGTGTGAGAGTTGAGGAAAACCATTTTTTGCTTAAATAAACATTTTTCTAAATGAAAAAAATTCATTAACAGGCTAAAGTCAAAGTAACCAACCGAAACATAAAAATCATGATACGACAGAGAGTATATCCGGGTAAATGATACGGATAAAATTTGAATACGTGATCTGTATAGTATCGGTGTATTACCACCGCAACGGGAGCCGCATTTTAGTGAACACTACGATTAATGGCGGGAAGACGCCCAATACTTATTTTGGTTAACGGCGAGAAAACGACCAACACATTTACGATTACGGGTGGCCAACAAGGTTATTTAGCAACCATTTTAGTTTGATTTGTTTTTTTCTCTTTCCGTTCTTCCTCCTCTTATCTTTTGTGAAATATAATTTAAATAAAAACAGCACTGCTCATTTTTTCTGCCATTCGGTTTTATTTCTTCCATTCCTCTTCCATACATGATTTTTTCTTTCAATAAGATGAACTGCCAAATTTTTTTTTTTGGTTCAGTGACAACAAAAATAAATATTTTAACAAATAACTTAGGTATTCAACGAAATCTTTTCATCGCCAACTATTTAACGATCCAGAGGAGACAGGTGATAAGATTTTGAATTATGACCAAATATAAAAAAAATTAGGTTAACTGAAAAATCTCTAGAGATTTTAACACAACCTCAGGTATATAAGGTATTAGTTGGGGACGATGTCAGTTAGAAAAAATTGTTAGCAGCCCTCCAACCAGGGGTGGGATTACTTAAGAGGATTTTATAAAATGACCAAAAATAATAAAAATTCTTAGGCCGACTGAGGTATTTCTAGAGATCGTAACAGCACTTCAGATATTTGAAGTGTTAGTTGGAGACGATGTTAACTATAAAAAATCATAAGAGCCCCCCATTCAGGGGTGGGAACAGTTTAGAGGATTTTGTAATATGACCAAATATTATTAAAAATTCTTAGAACAACTGAGATATTGCTAGAGATCGTAATAGCACTTCAGATATTTAGAGTGTTAGTTGGAGACAATGTCAATTAGAAAAAAATTATAAGAAGCCCCCACACAGGGGTGAAAACAATTTATAGAATTTTGTATTATGACTAAATGTAATAAAAAAATTTATACCAACTGAGGTATTAGAGATCGTAACACAATTTCAAATATTTTAGGTGTCTGTTAGAGATGATGCTAGCTAAAAATAATATAAAGGAGCTCCCCATCCAGGGGTTGAATCAATTTATAGAATTTTGCATTATGACCAAATATAATAAAAAATTTTGGGTTAACTGAAATATCCCTAGAGATCTTAACACAACCTCATTTGTATGAGGTGAATTAGAAAAAAATTGTAAGAAGCCCCCCATCCAGGGGTGGGAACAGTTTAGAGGATTTTGTATTATGACCAAATATAATAAAAATTCTTTGCCCAACTTAGATATCCCAAGAGATTTTAACAGAACCTCAGGTATATGGGGTATTAGTTGTATACCATGTCAGTTAAAAAATATATTCAATTGCTCCACAACCAGGGGAGGAAACAAATAACATGATTTTGTATTACGGCGATATATAATAAAAATTCGAATGCATCAATAAGCAAATATTTTTAGATAGATTTTGGCCAGTTTATGTTATGCAAAAAAAATTCAAGAAAACCTCTTGGAGATTTGAAATAACATTTTATCAAAACCCCCAAGAATTGAGTTGTAGATTAATTGAATCGTTCTGCATTCATAATTTTGCTTCCTAAACTACTTAAGATTTCGAAGGCATCAATAAGCTATTTATTTTGCAAGTAAGTCTAAATACACTAATTTGCCGCTTAAAAATAGTTGCGTGTTATGTACTAACTATACATAAGGTACATAAACGCTTGACATTAAATTTAAAAAACAAGGATAAATAGAATTACATAACAAAGCGAAAAAGTAAATAAATTTACACAACAGGGGTGGGATGTTGTATCATAACATCAAAATTCATATTGTTTCATGGCGAAAATAATTAAACGTTTTTCCATTTAAATTACGTTGTTCCTATTGCAAACTCTAAAAATTCGAATAATCGAAAGCAAAATTGAAAAGCAAAATGGCACGCAATTTTATGTTCAACATCTCATCCCAGATTTTGTATGATATTGTAAGTGCGTACAACTTTGGTTGATAAATTCACTAAACCAACAATAGATATCACGAAACACAAAAAACAGAAAATCAATCATGTACCTTGTCACGGTGATTTGGCAAAAGAGGCTGATTATTAGACAGATGCGACCAAACAAACATGGCTGCCACAGGCTGCCAACATCGACCCGCTTTTATTGAAAAACCGAACGGATAATTATGAGTTCAAAGAAGTGATAGAGGTAAAACAAGTTGATAAAAGTGAAATGGTATTCCTACAAAGAAAAGCAGACAAAGCAAACCAAACTCATTGTCAACAAAAAAAAGGTTATAACAAATAACTAAGATATTCAACGCTATCTGTGAAATTTTTAATAGCATTTTCATCGCTTACAATCGAGTTTAGTTGAGAGAAGTTTAAACATAATTTATACACGAAATAAAAGCTTGTAATTAGATCAGATTGCGCTGCTTTCGAGGAACTTAAAATTTGTAGTTCATTGATTTCAAAGAAAAACAAAGATTACAACAAATAACTAAGATATTCAACTGTAGAATATTCAAAAAGCTTTTTACCGCTAACGATCTGGTTTAGTTGAGAGAAGTTTAAACATATTTTACAAAAAAACAAAAGCTTGTAATTAAGCTCAAACATGCGTTGATTCAAATGTTTGTTTTTAGTTTCAAATTAAAATTCGTCAGAAGATTTACTCAAAAATTCTTATTCAGTTTTTTTTATCTTATCCCGCATAGATTTTGTGTTAATAAGAATTCAAACTTGTACTTGTTGAAAAAGAATTGTTATAAGATTCAAGTGCGTGCTGATTGAAGTAAATTGGCCAAAAACCAATGATGGCAATAAACCAATTCAAGAGTTGTGGCAAACAAGTTTTTCGTTTTAACACCTTTTGGATTTGTTCAACAACATTCGACAACAAGAAATTCGGATCGTACGAATTTCAAAGCGAAATAAATTGTAAATTTTGTTTTCGTTGTGGTATCATTTTATTTTCATATTTCCTAAAAACAATTTAAAAAAAAGCAGAAACAATACCAATATAATTTATTAATAAAATATCAAAAGAGGATTATACCATTGTTTCTACATACATAAAATAATAAATCAAGTAAGATTTTACGTCGGACTCTTCACTATCTTCCAGTTCGTAAGATGATTTGCCTAAAGTTAAGAAAATTAGGGTGGACAATTTTATTGCCAATGTTTATCGTCAATGCGAAAGTACAGTGAGGATGAGATCCTTCCTGACTTTCGGATAATAAGACCGAATGCCTATTCATTAATAAACAAATATAAAAATGCATTAAACAGATATAAAGAGGATGAACAAGAAGAAATTAGTCCAATCCGAATACAGTGAAATGAAAAAAAACGGCAAAAAGGCTTTTTCAAATACAGCAAATTTCCCCCTAAATATGAACTACTGGCTTAGAGTGGGTGTTACTGAGGAATTAGATGGATCTGTGGGATATCACTTATACTTTAAGTGGTATTTTCAAAAGGCTTTTCGTCGCTAACGATCTAGTTTAGTTGGGAGACGATTAAAAATAATTTACGCATCAAACAAAAGCAAAATATCTAATAACCTCGGATATGCGTTGCTTAAAAATAAAGATTATAACGAATAACTTAGACATTCAACAGTATGTGTGGAATTTTTCAAAGGTTTTTATCGATAACGATCTAGTTTAGTTGATAGAAGTTAAGACATAATTTACACATGAAACAAAAGTTTGTAATTAAGCTCAGAAATGCGTGGCTTTGGAGGAACAAAATATTTGTAGTCCACCGATGACAGCAAAAATAAAGATTACAACAAATAACTTAATTCAATGGTAGCTGTAGAAATTTCAAAAAGTTTTTCATGGCTAACGATCTAGTATATTTGAGAAAAGCTTAAAAATAATTTATACACCAGCAACAAAAACTTGTTATTGAGAGCAATTTAAACATAATTATGAACAGGCACAAATCGCCGATATATCGCAGAGTCGTTTATCGCAAAATATTAGATGCGTTACACAACATGTCACAAAAATCGCCAAACGATGATTTATTATCACCAAATGAGTTCAGTAGCAAAAAATATAACAAAATAAAGTCAAAAAACAAAATTGAAATCTTCAAATCCAATATCATTTGCTCCATGCGTTCTTCCGAAGGACTCATTACAACTTCTTATGTTGCAATTGTAAGCGTTGTAGCGTTGAAAAAAACACAATTAGGCGGTTACTATCATGCAAAGTCATATTGTTTTATTAAAAGTTTCATCATAGATGAAAATTTATAATAAGCACGTAATATTAAAAGGGGTTGCAGCATAATAGCATCGGTTTAGGCCAAGTCTATCTACTCAGCAAGTTTCAAAAAGATCTACAGAATTCCTAATGGTGCCTCGAGTAGATATCACCCGAGTTTCGTTGATAATGGAAGCGTACTTAGGCACCACAAATAAGAATAAAATTTCTGGTAAAATTTTTCGTTGTTTACGTTCTATTTTTATTTATTTTAAATAATGATTGATGTATAGCACCCTGTATATTTAGGTTACAGTCAATAATATTTATATGCATTAATTTTTCAAGTTCAAAGTATTTGAAAAAAAAATCTATTTTTGAAACCATCAAGAAATAATACAAAAAAAATTCACCAATAAATATTGAAAATTCAAAGATAATTTTCTAAGAATCGCATCACGGAATACCTCATCTCTAGAAGTAAATGGCGAACCTCACCAACCTTCTATGAAAACGCAGATTCCAGAGCTAGATTCCGTCCCGATGTTGGTCTATCTAACTGAATAAGAAAGTAGTCTTAAGCCTTAGTTGAAGGATTTTTAAGATTTTTTTTTCTAATTGACGAGTTCTCCTGTCAATTCTCGTCATTTTAATATATATATTTTAAATCAGAAAAATAAAGACAATGGAGAAAATCTAAACCATTGGAACAAATGGATTCAATGTCAATTACTATCAAGAACGAAAAAGAAATACCAATTTAACTACCACTACTGACAGAAGGGGACTCTCTCTCTCTCTCTCTCTCTCTCTGGGACTATATCCCATCAAGGGATTTGGGCGCCTCAAATGAGGTTTCATAATTATATTTTCAGTTCGGATAATTAGTGATTAATAAATTGATCCTAAACCAGCTGTGAAATTTTCTGCTTGTCACCACCAGGAATCGAACACGGGACCTCCGGTCGCTGGAGCAAGTATGTTGACCACTTTGCCACAGGGGCGGCAGCAGGGGACGTTGTTATGATAATTTATATAATAAAAAAATATACAGTTTCACTTTCATTTTATAAAGAAGTGTAGAGAAATAAAAGTGAATAAATACGATTTAAATGAAGCTGAGTAAATTATTGTGAAGCACACACAACGCAATTGTTTCAAAAAAGAAATATATAATTTTATGGATAAAAAAGCAAGCTACTGGCACTGACTCCAATTCTGGATCGAGAGGGAATTTTTCGACTCAGAGACAGAATTGAAAATCATTGTTAAGCTATAAAGAGAACCATCTAACTATACTTCCTTCTCATCATCAATTGAACAGCACTTTATTCAGCTATGCACATTTAAAAATTATTGCAAAAAATATTGGATTATAAGAGGCAGAATCACAACTTAATTTCAAAATGAGTTAAATGTTACAGGCTAAAATATAATCAAGGGTATCATCTCATCAGTCGATCAGATCTCAAATCAGTCCACTCTCGGCAAGAGTTCAGCCAGCAAGATCATTTACGCATATACATGAGTAGATTATGCCGGCCCCGTACAAATTAAAACAACCAAAGGAACAAAGTGCAACACTGATAAGGCATATATGAAAACTTTTCTTTCCTAAAAAACATTCATTGTGCTCAGATATGCGTTGCTCTCGAGGAACTTAAACTTACAAAGTCTACCGATCAGAATAAAAATAAAGATTATAGCAAATAACTTAAAAATTCAACGGTATCTATAGAAATTTCAAAAGGCTTTTTATTGTTAACAATCTGGTTCACTTAAAAGAAGCTTAAAAATAATTTACACATGGAATAAAAGGTTGTAATTAAGCTAGAGTTGAATAACTTAGATATTCAACGGTATCTTTAGAATTTTCAAAGGGCACTTCATCGCTAACGATCTGATAAAGTTGAAAGAAGTGTAAACAAATTAACAAATGAAAGAAATGCTTGTAATTAAGCTCAGATATGCGTTGATTTCGAGGAACTTAAAATGTT
Organism: Nephrotoma flavescens; assembly: GCA_932526605.1. NCBI lineage: Eukaryota > Metazoa > Arthropoda > Insecta > Diptera > Tipulidae > Nephrotoma > Nephrotoma flavescens. The sequence continues at coordinate 79,244 of CAKOBK010000369.1, read as the reverse complement.
TTGTCTACCGATGGCAATAAAAATAAAAATAAAAACTTAATAATCAATATATTCAACGCAGCTGTGGAATTTTCAAAGGGCTTTTCATAGCTAACGATCTGATTTTGTTGAGAGAAGTTTATAGAAACTCATCTCCTGGTGAAAAAATTAAGCGAAAATGTATATAGCGCTAAATCAAGCTATCGAATGGATTGTATTAACATAATTTACACATGATATAAAAGTTTGTAGATAAAGTCAGATATGCATTGCCTTGAAGGAATTAAAAATTTCTGGTCCACCGATGGCAACAAAAAAAAGATTATAACAAATAACTTAGACATTCAAAAGTATATGTAAAATTTTGAAAAGGCTCTGGTTTATTAGAGAGAAGCTTACAAATAAATTACACATAAAATAAAAGCTTGTAATTAAGGTCAGATATGCGTTGCTTTCGAGGAACTTTAGATTTGTAGTCATCGATAGCAACAAAAATAAAAATTACAACAAATAACTTAGATATTCAACAGTACGTGTGGAACTCTCAAAAGGCTTTGCATCGCTAACGATCCGGTGGTTTAGTTGAAAGAAGCTTAAAAATAATTTACACAGAAAATATAAAAGCTAGTAATGAAGGTCAGATATGCGTTGCTTTCGAGAAACTTAAATTTTGTAGTCCACTAATGGCATCAACAATAAAGATTTTAACGAATAACTTAGATATTTAACGGAAGCTGAAAATTTTAAAAAAATTTTTCATTGCCAACAGTCTGTTTTAGATGAGAGAAGTTTAAACGAAACTTACATATGAAACAAAAGCTTGTAATTAAGCTCAGAAATGAGTTACTTTCGTGGAACTTAAAATTTGTAGTCCACCGATTATAATAAAAATAAAGATTATAACAAATAGCTTCGATATTCAACGGTATCTATGAAATATTGAAAAGGCTTTTTATTGCTAACGATCTGGTTAAGTTAACAGAAGCTTAAAAATAATTTATAGAACGTAACAAAGTTTTTAATTAGGCTCAGATATGCGATGGCAACAAAAATAAAGATTACAACAAACAACTTAGACATCCAAATTTCAATGTGCACTATCAAGATCATTAACTCCATGGGTTATTGTCATTGGAAAAAACATGTTGAAGTTAATTCACTATGTGTGCATTTAACGCCTGATTGCGTTGGAGTAAACAAAAAGCTGTTGGTAACATCGAACTGCATATCCAATAAAACAGGCTCAAATCTAAAAATAGGCATTAGATGCCGCATTCAGTGACAAAAGAAGAAGAAAATAAATCAAAAGACGTTACTAATGGTTATGCATATCACTGGACCCATTAAAGTAAATCGAGAGCCCGGAGCACAAAACCAGCGACAATAAAATATTATGTACCAAGTGGTCCATCACTTTCTGTGAAAACTTGGCTGTAATCATAGGAGCAGGAGTAACGTTTTACATTTCGGATAATTAGCATCAAATACTTTAGTCCAGTCATAGTTTCTAACCAGTCACAGCAACAATTTTGTCATTAAGTTAAAGCACGAAGATAAAAATGGCATCGACAGGACACATTGGGATATGAGATTCATCCAGCGAAGTTGAATAGAAGTTTTCCAAACGAACTGTAGCTGGACTATAGACTGGAAATAATGGTGAGACTAATAACCTACCACATAAACCACATCTGGTCCTCATCGTATTTATCTCAAACGAACACACAAAGTCGGGATTAAGAAAGCAGTATTTCACATCTAGTACGGATGATAGAAGCAGAAAGAAGCAGCAACAAAAATATAGACGTGACTGTCGATTGACACGACTAGATTAAGTAAATTTCAAATTAAACTTTCTTTTATTCACGTAAGTGCATTAATTGTGGTTCTCGAAATTTTAGGTTAAATAAAACAGCTAACTTTTAATTATAAGAAGTTGTAAATGTTAAAAAAACAAAATTAAACCTCGCAACTTTTAAGTATTTTATCAATGAGGTTTTCTTTAAAATATTTGCATTATCTTATCCATTATCATTACCATTGTTAAAGTTTAAGAAATTTTACATAAGTACTTTTGTTAATAATAAGCAGTTTCAACAAGTAAGTTGCCCGACTGAGACAATCTCAGTGTCTATAATTTAGAGTCAAGTTTAGATTGTCGGTGACAGAACAGTGTAAAGAGTCCACAAAAGTGATTAAAATTATATTTAGTGATTTCTAGTGCATAATTAGTGTGTTATGTAAAAACTAAAATAAAATCGATAATTAAAATACATGTTTAT